>VDFB02262752.1:0-99755 GCA_007258455.2 Sequoia sempervirens
CTTCTAGCCATTCTAGATCTACGTTCAAAACACTTATGCCCAAAACCATTGCATAAATAACAGTAGTCGTTGAAAGATTATAATATCATGCCATTATTGTAATCACTCATCATCTATTTTTTGCATTCACTAGCTTTATGACCAAATCTATTGCATGTAAATCACTCACCAAAATTTAGTGAAAATTTTGATTCATTCTATAGCTCTATGTCCAAATTTACTGCAAGAATAATATTAACCATTAAAAGATGAATATCTTTGTGTAGCAAGTTGTCTAATAGGAGGCCTTTTGAATTATTTCTTTTGGTTCTAGATTTATTTGTCATTTTTCTTCTTGTCATTCTTCTTTTCAACATTATTTGGTGTCTAATTTTCCTTTGAACTCTCTCCTTTTTCAATCCCTAAAACTTCTTTGTCCTTAGAAGCTTTCTTATTTGCAATCATCCCATCAAGTATTGTGGAACTCTTCTTGAACGTTTCCTCTTGATTCTTTTCTTTCTCCAAATTTGATCTTAAAGTTACAATATCCTGTTCAAGCTTTGAACATTCTTCAGATTTTCTTTTTAGTTTGGCATTCAGGAAGTATTCAACTCTTTTTCCTTCAACTTGCAATTTTAGACTAGTGATAGTCTCATTTGATTGATTTAGTTTCTTGTTTCTTGCCTCTATTTGTATAATTCTTGATTTTCTCTCTCAACTTCTTAATGCACTCATTCACATCATTAGGATCCTTTTTTAGATCTCTATTCTTAGCTTCTACTTTATCCAAATAATCAAGAGCTAACTTGAGTTCTCCTTTAGTAAACCCTTCATTTGCATTATTAAGATCCTTTTTCAGATCTCTATTTTCAACTTCACAATCTTCTTTAGTAAACCCTTCAGGGATGATCTCTTGTGGAGGAATAGGATACTTCCTTGTAGCCATGTGTTCAAACTCCAAGATCTACCCCAACGATCAATCCAATTGAAGGAACCAAGCTCTGATAACAATTATTGAACACCCAAAATACTAAGAAGGACGTGAATCAATATTCACTAAAATTCATTAACTTCATCAACTTTAAACACGCATTCAATGTCTCATATTAAACTTGTAATAATGGAAAGGAACATATAAAGAATGTATCACATCAAAGAAAAAAAGAACACTAGATTTACATGGAAAACCTAAAAAGGGAAAAACCATGCTGAGGATTAGGTCACAATATATTATAACTGGTTACAAGATATTATAGAATGGCTCACTTCCAGGGTGACTTGTTGTCTATAGGAATCACTATCTAGAGAATAGAAGAAATGGCTCACTACAAAAATAGAAAATAGGGTGGCTCACAACTAGAGATTGAACTAATTACAATGCATCTACAACATGTTGAAGATAATTCCAATTAGGCTCAAAAACTGTCTTAACACACTTCATACTTTACCCTAATCACAATTTGTACTACTCTGCACCAAATCTTCACACACACACACACACTTAATTATCTTGCGTCTCACATCACCACACAAGGAATTAACCTTGTATATATGTCATAACCAAAAATATCATCAATTAGGTTGGCCTAATTAGATGTACTGTGCAATAGGATAACTTGCCAACTCAAAACATAACCACAAACACTTCACAAAATAAGCCAAAACATAATTACTCTTATAATTCTAATTACACTTACAAGTCTGATTTGTACATGCTTTAATTCCACACAACCCCAAACCCTTTAGTTTGGCACCATTGGTGAAGAAACAATAGAATGAACCAATTGTTCATTCACAACTTGACACACAGATCTCCAAATCACTTACCACTTGACACATACACACCTCTAACATATATAAACACATCCTAGAAACCACAGCAAAATTTTTATTTGTGATGGAATACAGAGCATTCCAAGATACACTTTATCATTGCAACTCTACCATTTCCAGCACTGATACTTTTTCAACGCTAACTTCAACTACAAAGAACTTCAAGGCTTGAAACTTTGGATCTAGATTCCTCCAACATGCACCAACATTACCTTAAAACCACACAATATGATTCTTCATAGTAGAGTAATGTGGACCTCAAGATTGGTTCATTGAATACTAAAACTATACATTGGGACTTAGACAATTATCCAAAACATTTGGTCTTCTTTAGACCAACACGTCTACAATTTTTTAGTGGGATGAAATCACTGACAACACCATATTCAATCATGCTCATAAATCATCATTTATACATCAATGTATCAATGTTGACATCAATGAAAACACCATATTAATATCATATTTCATACATCCATCAATCTTCTTAATGATAAACAAACTTCCAACAGTATCAATAGCATAAAAAGAAACCAAAAGGCTCCAAAATTATAGGTAAGCTTAGAAAGAAGTGAAGACAAACTTATAAACCTACAAAGGGTTTTTACATATGTGTCATAAATACACAGAAGAACTAAGTGAGAAAGTGCCAAGTCACAAGAAATAGAAGGAAGGAGGAACTTGAAAGTTGGTTTCAATTCCATGTTAGGATCCTCCACTTAATTGGAAGAAAGTCGAGTCAAATAGGAGAGGAGATCATGTAACAGAGGGCACCTAAAAATTATAACCAAGTTACAAGTTGCTTTTAGGACCTATAGACTTGTAGGAACCAAAATGGTTTTAAATACTAGTGAAACTATTGAACCTTTAGGAAAGGGGAAAATTATAAAATGAAAATACTAGGGGAATAAAACACAACTAAACCAAAAGCATGAAACAACAAAAAATAGGGGGTCCCCATAATTTTGAGAAATATAATTGAGTGTGCATGTAGTGAGGAGTGATTCTCAAAGAATAGTGCATAATGTGATCCCTAAATGTCAAAAAATATTCCTTATCCATACAAGAATATTAAATGAAAATAGGTGGTTGAAATAATCCCATGTGAGAAGAATAGAAATCTATGAATGATGAATAATTTATAAAGACAATAATGTAATCTCTAAATGTTTCTCAAATGATCTATGTGAAGGATGATGCAGAACAAGAACCAAAGAAGTGATGTGTGGAATGTCAATACATGTCATATGGCTATAATATAAATCTCACATGAAGTTATGCTACAAAGAATCTTTGGAAGCCCTTAGTGAAGTCTCTTTAAACTATATAATGTTATGCCTTGCATAACCACTCCATTTTATTCTGGAACAAAATGGGTCCCCCTTTTTCTTTTGTCTTCTTTGCCTTTGGTTATTTACTCTAGTCTTGGGAGTTCTATTTTTCTCCTAAATCTGTCTTTTGTTCTGACTAATTTGATACTGCCTCGGTTTGAGTTGGTTTTCTTCCTGCTAAGAATTGAATGAAATGATCACAATAGTGTATTTTATATGCTTTGAGGACTAATGGAGGCATTTGTGTTGCAATATTAAATCATGCACCTAGTGATATTTCTCAAGGAACTTAGATGGAAAGCATACCACAATGAGATTTGGCATAAAGCTCCCAATGAAGAAAGTTGCTAAGACCTTTCAGATGTCTTACCGACTGGTAGTGTGTTATATTCATCTGGGATCCACCGGTTGCCCACACATTTCAGTCGCCATGAGGTTTTATAGGTCTCTCCACTTGGGAAGAAGTCTCGCCAAGCAGAATGATATCGGCATGAAGTCCCGATGATTAAGTGGAGTCTCACCAAAAGGGATGGTCCCTTCGATATAAGGATTTGGATTCAAGGAGAAGTCTTCCTGACAAATGGAAGTCTTGGCGATAGGGGGTAGTGTCGACACAAAGTCTCACCGATAGGGTGGACTCTTTCCGAAATGGAATCACATCAAGAAGAGTAGTTTGAGTTCAGCATAAAGTTTGGCCAAAAAGGAGAGGTCTCACCAAAGATTCATGGCTCGGCGTAACGTCTTACTGACTGAAGGATGTCCCACCAAAGAAGTTCGAGCTCAGGGAGAGTGTTTTACTTCAGACATGAAGTCTCACCAACCTGAAGGAGTCTCCTCGAAGTGGTCTCAGCTCGCCGAAAGAATTTTCCTTCAGCATGAGGTATGGCCGACATGCTAGGGTCTTGTCAAAGTGGGATGGTTTCGCCGTGACGTCCTACCTACACGGGGGAATCTCACCAAAAATTTTGAACTCAGTGAAAGGGGATTGCTTTGGGGTAATATCTCCCCAACTGCTAAATGTCTCGCCAAAGATCTAGAGTTCAACATAATGTCTGGCCGACCCAAGGATCTCTTGCCAACTGGTGAAACCTTCGGTATAATGTTTTGGGCTCAAAGAGATATCTCACTGACTGATGGAAGTCTCACCGAAAGGTGGGGGCTTTGATATAGTGTCTCGCGGACTGAGGGAAGTCTCGCTGATAGTGATGAACTCAGTGATGAAAGGAGGATATTGCTATAGCTTTGGCTACCTACTGTGATGTTTGGCCAACCCGATGGTGTCTTGTTGATAGATATGTGGTTGCGGTAGGAATCGTCGCCGAGAGTTTGCATTTGACATGACCTCTTGCCGACAATGAGGAGTCTTGCCGATAGCGATGGATTTACAAATGGAAAAGGGATATTGGTGTGACCGATGGGGACTCGCAATGACTTCTCACCGATAATGACTATCTTCTTGATGGTTTTTTTGATATCTTGTCTCATTCTACTAAAGGAAGGGATAGTAATAAATGTGGATATACTTAGTGGGATAGGGGAAGATATTAATTTCTCTTTGATAATTTCAAATGAGGACTAACACTTAGGCATCCAAATGAAGTCAACATTTTTTTGAAGGAGAGAAAACATCGAGGCTACAATTTTGCTGAAGTTTTTATGAATCTTCAGTAGTATCTAGCATGCCCTAAGAAAATCCTGGCATTAGTTTAAGTTTTTGGGATCTCAAGTTGTTGTATAACTTCAATTTTCTTGGAATCAACCTTAATCCCTTCAGTTCAAATATGATGTCCTAGTACTATTCCTTGTTCCACCATGATTAAGAATTTCTCATGATTGAGGGACAACCGATGATCCTCACATTATTTTAACACTTTGTCTAGATTTGTGAGGGATTCATCGAAAGTTGAACCATATACAATGAAGTTGTCCATATAGACTTCCACACACTCATTTATCAACTTAGCAAATATAGTCAAGATGGCCCTTTGAAATGTGGTAGGAGCATTACATATCCCTAAGGGAAGAACCCTATATGCAAATGTTTCCCAAGGGTAGGTAAATGTCATCTTATCCTAGTCTTCCATTGCTACCTGTATTTGGTTGTATCCACTAAATCCATCCAAGAATGAAAAATATTTTCTCCCACCCAAGTTATCCAACACTTGGTCCAAAAATGGAAAGGGAAAATAATATTTGTGTGTCACTTTTTTAATCTCCCTATAATCTACACACACTCTCCACTTCCCATTCTTCTTTGGAACCACAACCAAGGGTGACACCCACTTGCTGTCAGAAATTGGGTAGATGAATCCTACCTGCAAGAGTTTCTCAATCTCAATTTTAATGATGTCTTTGAGGGTAGGATTGAGTCTCCGTTGTGGTTGGGGAATAGGTCAAACATCCTTAGTATAGATATGGTGTGTGCACACACTAGGGTGTATTCCTCTCATATCTTTATAGTCCTAGGTGAATGCTTTAGATCTACTCACTAGGGTATAAAATAGTCTTTGTTCTTCTATCTTAGTCAACCAACTATTGATGTTCAAAGTTTTTCCTGGTAGCGACATAATAGTTTTGACTCCAAGATAATTAGATGTGACAGTTTGAATGGGCCTTGTTAGTGTGTTAAGTGGACAGCTGTGTGGTACAATTTTATGAAGCTGAGCAACATCTACAAAGAAATGGAAAGTTTTTGGAACTAAGTTCATCAAAGGGCAAGGCAATCCAATAAACTAAGCATCATCAAATTCTACTTGGTTTGTGTTGATTGGGTGTCCTAGGATTTCTTCTACATCTGACATCTCTTCATTGCTAGATTCTATTGCAATACTTTCGACGTCATTCTCTAATTCATCCTCTAATTCTTCACCATGTTGTTTGATGACTACCATTGCCAGTGAAGCCAAATTTTCATGTCTAGTAGGACTTTCTAGTTCATCAACCCATACTTTTCTATCTTTAGAAGGCTTAGCAAGAGGATACAAAACAACTATTTTCTATTAGATCCATGAGAGATGGCCACTCCTCCCTCACTACAGTCAATTTTGGCTGCAACCGTAGCCAACCATGGTCATCCCAAAATTATTGAATAACTATCTTTGGGTGTAAGGGATTCAATTAACTGGAAATCCACTGGATGTTCCCATCCATCCACCTTGACAAGAATTTTTTTAATGATGCCTTTGGGAATAGCTATGGATTAATTTTCCATTTTTAGGATTATCTAAAGTGGTGTTTAGTTGGACAAGAATGTCAGTCTTGAAGTGATTTGGATTGATTTTCCATTTGTTGGACAAGAATGTCTCAGGATTTTTGGTTTTAGCCTAGATTTTTTCTAAGGTGGTATTTAGTTGGACAAGAATGTCGGTCTTGAAGTTGGAAAATTCCTCATGAAGTTTATTTATGTCATTAGAACCACATAAGGGGGTCAACTTCCTAATACCTCGATGAGTACGAGAGAAGTTCTAACACAATTCCGTTATTTCTTCCAATCTCAGTTGGGACATGTCTCCTTTTCCCATTAAGTCTAAACTCCTCCAAGCTTCATCATCGAGACATTTGAGGAATAAGGTCTTTAAAATATCGATACTTATGAATTCTCCACCACAACATTTGGACAAGAAGATAAACCTATTTAGGTAATCTTCTAAACTTTCATCCTCAATTTTCCTTATTTTGATCAGTTCTTCTTTCCTATCACTCATCCTACAATAACCTTGGTATTTCTCCAAAAAGACAGACTCCATTTCATCCTAAGAGGTTATCGACTAAGAAGCTAACCCCATAAACTAGCACATAGCTGAGTCTTTCAAAGTTGAAGGGAAAAGCTTTAGTTTTTTATTATCATTCTTGCAGTCATAGGTTTGACACAATACTTTGAATTCAAATAGGAACTAATCAGGGTCCCCAGTAGACAAACCTCAAAAGGTTGGTAAGAAGGCCGGTGAGATATTTTTCATTGTCGTCTCATCATCTACATCAATAGCAATAGGATAAGTGAATGTACGTGGTGGAGGGTTATCATTTTTGTGGTTATTGGTAGCATTTCTACAGTCACCCATGGTGTTGGAGGGGATGCAATCCTCTTCCAAAATTTGCTCAGTGGCATGAGGTTCAAAATTTTGTGAAAGAATATGCTCCTTGACCACTATTCATTTTCTTTTTAGGGTATGTGTGAAGGTCTCAGGTTGACCCTATTCAGTAAATTCCTTAGTAAGTTCTTGGTCTAAGCTTCCTTCCTCCCTACTTGTTGTTGGTATGTCGATTGGGGGGTTTTTTGGTATGAAAATTTCATGGGGGCCTTGTTTCCTGAACATGTAGAAAAGAAGCCAAATAACTATTCCTATCCCTAAGAGAGGTATTCAAGATATCTCTTACTAACACTAGAAAAAGGTTTCCTTGACAACGACACCAAAAAGTGATAGGCTTTCGTTAGGTCCTAACACTTTAGTGGATAAACACATCAATATATTGACCAGGCAATGTCCAATGACTATATGCAATAGAGGACATCTCAACTTCTCTCTTAAGCACTAATCAATTGAATAAAAGTTCTAAGCTAAGGGGACTCTAATCTTGAAAGCAATGAATCATCTATGTAGAAAGCAGGAAAATAACTCAAATTAGAAAAGAGAAAACTAAGAATCTGAAAAGCATCACCATTAAACTAGGAAGCATGGAAACAATTAATCTAAAGAATACATAAATTTCTAAAGAATTAAAGCATGCAAAGAAATTAGGAAACATTTATCTAATGCAAAAGATAACAAGCCAACTGCTAATCATAAAACCATTAATTAGAATCAATTGAAGAAAGGTGCTCCAGACATTCAATGGTTAAGCTTAGAAACTACGAACTCAGTTACAACCTACAGGCTTGACACTAACAGTATAACATATACTCATGAAAATGAAATGCAAATTCAACTATTATCTACTAAAAGAAAATGTAGAATAGGAAACAAAATGCTTATATATCTATCTATAACCCTCAAGTGGCCAACTCTCAGGTATTAAAATTGGAGCACTTGAAGATCCTAAGATAATGTTACTAGCAACTTCTTTGACAGAAGAAGAAAAACCAAAATTCCAAGCATTCTTCACACAACACAAAGGTATTTTTTCCTGGTCATACACTGACATGCTTGGGTTGGACCATGAGCTAGTATTACATCACTTGCCACTGAATCTAGATGCTAAACTAGTAAAGAAAAAAATTCAAAAAATGCATCTACAAATCACCTTGTTGGTCAAGATAGAACTAAAGAAACTCTTGGATGTTGGCTTCATCAGGTCTATTGATTATGTAGACTGGATCTCCAATTTGGTACTTGTCACCAAACCAAATGGGAAAATCCACATATGTACTGATTTCAAAGATTTAAACAAGGTGTTCCCTAAAGATGACTTTCCTCTCCCCAACATTGAAATGATTGTGGATCTTACAGTGAGGTACAAGATGTTGTCCCTTATGGATGGTTTCTTAGGCTATAATAAAAATTTTATTGCTTTAGAAGACCAACATAAAATAGCTTTCACTTGTCCATGGGGTACCTATTGTTGGAACTTCATGCCTTTTGGGCTGAAAAATATAGGAGCTACATACTAGCGGGAAATGACTACAATATTTCATGACCTAATGCAAATACTAATGGAGGACTATGTTGATGATATCCTAGCAAAGTGATTAACTAGAGTTGATCATCTAAAGGTTTTAGACAAAGTCTTTCAATGACTAGAATAGTACAAGGTTTGTCTCAACCCAAAGAAGTGTGTGTTTGGCATAAAGTCAGGAAAATTATTGGGATTCATCATCTCGCAACAAGGCATAGAAGTTGATTCCTCCAAGGTAAAATCCATCACAGACATGCCTCTCCCAAAGAACATGATTCAACTAAAGTCCTTGTAGGGGAGACTACAATCTATTTGGAGATTCATTGCTCAACCCATAGACAAATTCCATCAGTTTCAGTACCTATTATGTAAAGGGATCCCATTCATATGGACTGAAAAATGCTAGGAAGCCTTTGAATAGATAAAAGAGTATCTTCTAACACTACCCATGTTGATGCCACCAATAGATGGGAAGACCCTCATATTATATGTATCTACAACCACAACAACACTGGGGTCACTACTTGCTCAAAATGACCACGAAGAAAAGGAAAGAGAAATCTACTATATTAGTAATAATTTGGTGGGGTATGAACTCAAATACACTTATATTGAATGATCCTACCTTGTAGTGGTATTTGTTAGACAAAAATTACAGAATTACATGTTCAACAACCAAACAAAGTTGGTAGCAAAAATTGATCTGCTCAAGTATCTTCTCAGTAGAGCAATGTTAACATGGCGATTAGCAAAATGGGTTATGGTCCTTAGTGAATACAACATTCAATATGTTGAGTGCACAAAAATCAAGGGACAAGTAATTGCAGATCAAATCACAGATGTTCCAACACAAGTAGAACGTCCCCTCATTGTTGATTTTCTGGATGAGTCACTTTTCACTCTTGAGATAAGTGATGTGCTTTTATGGATCCCATACCAATCATGGATTAGGTGTTGTAATACTATTCATCACCCCACAAGGTGACACAATACAAAAATCATTCAGAATTGCATTCTCTTGTACAAACAACATTGCAGAGTATGAGGCATTATTAACAACATTGTGTATGGCAGTTAAGTGAAAGATCCAAAGTATACAGGACTTCGGAGATGCACAGTTAGTCGTCAATTAGGTCAATGAAGACTATGACACAAAGGATGAAAAATTGACTCCCTATAGGAAAATAGTTGATAGCTTCAAGCTTTACTTTGTAATTGTCACCTTTTTTTAGATACCTCGCATACAAAATAGAGCAACAGACACCATGGCAACCATTAGATCTCTCTTGGACATACTTAATAATGTGTCACACTATGAGTTCTTAGTGGAACAACTATTGGTCCCCGCTTTCAATGTCCTAGAATCTAAAATGGTTTGTGAGCTTGGTGGTCTTGAGTCACCTTGGTACCTACATACTTATAATTACCTCCATTCCTAGATTTTACCTTATAACCTATCTAATAACCAACACAAGAACTTTATCTAAAAATCCTCCCATTACGCCATCATCGGGGATACTTTGTACTGACGTGCCTTTGACAATGCCCTACTCTGATGTCTCAATAACATTGAAGCACAAACAACTTTATGTGAAGTGCACCAATGAATTTGTGGGGCTCACTCAAGTGGTCCTACCTTAGCCAAAAAGATTATGTGGCTGGGATACTATTGGCCAACTATGGAACATGAGGCATATTAATTTGTATAAAGATGCAAAGAATGTCAAGTTCATGGTGATCTTATTCATGCTCCAGCACAAGAACTAAGGCCCATTGTTAGGGTTAGAGATGGCAGATCTAACAATTAAATGCATATTTAATTAATAAACAGAGAAACTAAAATGCACACAGAATAAATTATAACACAGAGAATTTAACGTGGTTCACCCAATCTGGGCTACATCCACCAAACCACAGCCATCCAATACTTTTATTATCTAGTGTAAAACCTATTACAATCTTGTGAATAATCATGTTTTTCATCATACTGTAATACCCATCCGAACCCCTTTTTAACAAGCTTAGAAGCTTCTAGATTTTTGGGTTCTACAAAATCAGATTTTTCTTTTTTTTTATTGATTTTTCCCTTTTTTGGTGATCAATATACCATGGGCTATACAGTATAGCATCATCAGTCACCACATACCAACACCCATCACTTGTCCTTCGCCTTTTGCTCAATGGGGACTCAACCTCATGGGAAAAATTCAACCCACTTCCTCAAATGGCCACAAATTCATTATAATCGTGATTGAATACTTTACCAAATTGGTAGAGGCCATTCCCCTTACCTATATCACTGAAAAAAAAATAGCTAAGTTCATTCTTAATTACATCATTTTCTACTATGGTATTCCATAGTCCATAATCACAAACAATGTTCATCCCTTAAAAAACTAGGACATCTACGAACTGTGTGAACAATTCCACATTCAACACCATTTTTCCACTCCTTACTACCCATAGGGAAATGGTCAATCTAAGGCATCCAATAAAACCATCATTAAAATCCTTAAGAAAACCATCAATGCCACTAGTCATGACTAGCACATCCAACTCAACCCTGCCTCATGGGCATATAGAAATAGCATTCATACTCCCACCAGAGCCACCCCATTTTCCCTAGTCTTTGGTTCAAAGACTATTCTCCCCATTGAGATTGAAGTCCCCTCCCTCTGAGTGTCCATGAAAGGGTTAATCAATGATGAAGAGTACAAAACATCTAGGCTGCATGAGTTGGAATTATTGGATGAGAAAATATAAAAATCATTGACCCACTTACAATCATATTAGAACCGTCTTTGCAAAAGTTACAACAAAAAGGCCATGGTAAGAAATTTTGACATTGGTGACCTAGTGCTAATGCAAAATCCTAAAAACTAGGCAGACCAAGATAAACCTGGTAATTTTGAGCCTAACTGGCTAGGCTCTTATGTCATCACAACTTCCTTTGGTTCTAGCCCGTATCATTTGTCTACTCCAGAGGGGGAACCATTATCTAAGCCTATAAATAGCTTGCACCTGTGCAAGTTTTACCAACTTCAGAAAGCTCAGTCAAAAACCACAAAATACAAAAAAATGGAAAAAACAAAAAAAAAAAAATAGCAAAGAGAAATAATCCATCTAATAGTGAAAACCATCTCAATGGCACTTTGGATAGGTAACATGGTGAAAATTGGCAAATAGGTTCCATGTTTAGACAATCTTCACTCTATCATCTATTATCACTTCACATGATCTTTTCACTTTCACCCATGTTAATATAACCATCCCTCTTGCATTCCACAACATCCACAATTAGAGTGGTTGCTAGTCCCATGGCTTGAGATCAGTTGACACTCACATCATACCACACAATCATTCTTACTATCCACTCCCACATGATAATTGATTGGGGGCAAATATCTAACACCTGTTCTTGATAGAGTAAACCTCTAGATCTTCAACACCTACCACACTAGCAAAAATACAAAAACATTTAGTAAATGTGTCAAAAACAAAAAAACATTCAAAAAACGTGTCAAAAATGAAAAAATATTTGAAGAACCTCAAAATTCCAAAAAATCCAAATAATTAGAAAACTACAAAAACAAAGTCAATGTCTGCCATGCCAGTCTATCACTGTCAAACTACGTTGCCTCTGTGATTGGATGTAGGCAAGGCCATTTGTCAATGTGCCCCCAAGGCATTAGGTCAGTACTTTAGGTTTGTCAAAATAAATTTATGACTCAATCCTTAGTCAATATGACAAAGTTATTGGTCATGTCGAACTATGAGGTCTCTGTGTGTACAACATAGGCAAGGCCATCAATTGATGAGCCCTCGAGGCCACACTAGGTCAGTCTATTAGGGTTCATCACATTCACTATCACACACATTGAATATCTTCAAATAATTCAAATATTATTCAATTAGTCTTGTCAGTCAGAGTCTAGTTGAACTATGTGGTCTCTGTGTGTACAACATAGGCAAGGCTTAACAGCCCCTGAGGCCTTAGATGTCAGTCTTCTTAGGGTTTTGCCATGTTGGCCATATCACATGGTCATACAATGAACAAATCAAATATAATGACACACAATAAAACCAATCCAAATCAACAAGTCTATCAAATCAGTCATTTAGGAGTCTTGAAGATGTGTCCTTGACATTAGACTCTTCTCTGTCAAACAACTCATTCAAGATATGTCTTTCTTGAAACAACATCAAATCAATCATTTATGAGTCTTCAAGATGTGTCCTTCTTGACATTAGACTCTTTTTTGTCAACCAATTTATTTAGGATATGTCTTTCTTGAAACAACATCAAATCAATCAAATCAGTCATTTAAGAGTCTTCAAGATGTGTCCTTCTTGACATCGGACTCTTTTCTGTCAAGCAATTTATTCAGGATATGTATTTCCTAAATCAACATCTAATCTATCAAATTTTTCATTTAAGAGTCTTCAAGATGTGTCCTTCTTGACATCAAACTCTTCTCTATCAACCAATTTATTTAGGATATGTCTTTCTTGAATTAAAATCAAAGCTTTCAAGTTAATCACTTAAGAGTCTTCAAGATGTGTCCTTCTTGATGTTAGACTCTTTCTTGCCAATCACTGGGTCTTCAAGATGTGCCCTTCTTGACGTCAATAATCAAATTTGACATTTCAATCTTCTTTAGGATGTGTCCTTCCTAAAGGGTGACCAGTCAACCTTGTCATCACCAAGTCAACCTTGGAAAACAAACAAAGATTTGATAAACATGTCTTGAAAATCATTTTTCATTTATTTTTCAATGATTTAATATGTCCATGTAACTAGCCACCTCGACGATGTCCTATGATGGATTTCGAGGAGCAACAATGTTACATGAGCATATCTTTATTTTTGACTGGTTGTTTTATCTTTTTGATATGAACATGTGACTAGCCACCTCGACGATTTCCTATGATGGATTTAGAGGAACGACAATGTTACATGAGCATATCTTACTTTTTGACTGATTGTCTTATCTTTTTGAAATTATTATGCTACTAGCTACCTCGAGGATGTCCTGACAACAAGATTTAGAGGTGCAACAATGTATTATGATGATTGTCTTATCTTTTCAAAGCTTTCATCTCGCTAGCCACCTCAAGGATGTCTTGGAAACAAGATTTAGAGGAGCAACAATGTTTCATGACATGTTTTATTTGATTTTTGTTTGTGGTTTGTCTCGAAAAAAAGACTAGAACAATCGGGTTCCTAAGTATGTGTCATGAAAATCCTTGTCTATGACTATTTGTTTTTGGAAAATGCATGACATTGCACACCATTGGTCTATCTCATATCATGGTGTTTCTTGTAAGTTTCAATAAACCTCTGAATGATGATTAAAATGAAAAGGCTTAGTATAATGACAACAAAGTAATGACATACCTATCTTTCATGCTAACATAAATCAGCTTATAGCTAACACTCTTCTTCCATCGCATTTGGATGATGTACTGTGACACACAAAAATCAACTGCAATCATTACAATATAAGAGTGGGATACATTTTAAATCCACACCCATTTTGCATAAGTAAATAATAACATCAAATCATTTTCATATACATTTCATAACGCCATGCATACAATAACTATATATCATAACTCATATGCATCCATTGCATCATAAATCAAGTGTATCAATCATAATTAAAAAACATACATCATCATCATCAAATAAGCATGAATCATGAAGGAATCAACACATCATATTATAATCACCATGAAAAATGTATCTCATATATATAAAAAAAATGTATCATAGTATAATATCCAATATGTATATAAAAAATGGAGCTCGCAAGCTCTATAATCATAATACAGTGTCTACAAATACATAAAACATGTCCCTATGTTGAACTCCCACTACTTTGATGTAGAGAATGAGGAGGTGATTGATGAGGAGGGTCTGATGATCATTGTGTGGAAGGGGACCTATCATAAGGTCCTGACCTATGAGGGCCTATGACACTACCACTGCTCTGAGATCTGCTTTGGGATGACTGACTGCAGGATCTACTGCTAAGCGCCTATGAAGCTCTAGGAGCTCGTCTCTCAAGAGGTACCTCCTACTCTTACTCATACAAATCTCTATAGTATCGCTCTCAATCTGTAGCCTTAACCAAATCTAGAGCCATAGCCGTAGTTGGTCCAGTGTACAAAGAGTGGTGAACTCCACAAATATCTACTCCATCTCCTACCTTCGTGCCACTACATGATCTCTCTCTAGATAGGAACTATCTCTCTCCATACACATCTCATCTTTCTCTATAGATACAGCTCTAACCCGCTCCTCCAAGGCCTCTACCCTAGCTTGCAAATTGACTAGCCATTGATCTATAGGACCCTCCTCCCATGGTGGCCTCTCCCCCTTATCTACATCCCACTCCTTAGGAATCTGGTCTTAGAGCTCTCTCTCCTAATCTCCCATCTCCTCCTCTAAGAAATCATCTACATCCTAGTATCCTATCCATAATAGATCAAGGGAATCCAACTTGGCCTCCTCTCTAATGGCCTCCTCCCCAAATGCCTCCTTTGCAATTGCCTCATCACCAATAGCCTCGTCCTCTCCACTCGCCTCCACCATGGTTATGTCCTCTCCCTCTCTCTCACTCTCACAGATGGGTGACAAGTCTTTTCCCCGGCCTTTATTGCCTCATCAACCCTGTCAACCACCCCTCCCACCTCCTCCTCTCCCATCATCACCTCCACCTCTACCACCTCTACCACCTCAACCACCACAACCACCTCCCTTGCCACCACCCTGACCTCATGGGCCTGTACCTCAACACTCTACAGGTGTTGGCTGATTAGGATCTATGTGGGGCACAGGTCTATGTTCTGTCCACTAGGTATTGTATGCTACTATAGTACTAGCATCCATTGGAACACCTCTTCATTCCCATTGCACTAGCTGGAATGCATCAATGTCTACCTCTGTTGTCGCTACAAGAGTCTAGGGCCCCCATATAGGAACCTCCCTAGAACATCTGGCGAACTCGACTCGCTCGCATGGCTCATCCTGAACCTCACCAAATTTTCAGAGCACTCTGTCAAGTAGGTGTCTCTCAATGATGTGAATAGTGGCAATAGTCATCCCAATCAAATATCGTGTCTATCGACAGAAACGAAAGTGTCAATCCTCATCCTGCCACTGTGCACAGTCCATGTATGACCTCCAAATAAACTGTACAAGTGTATCAATCACATGTCTCTAGTATCAAGTATCTCCAACATGTGTCTATGTAATGGTCCCAGCATACCAAAATATATACGGAGATCAATCATCTAGCTCATGAACAACTAGTGGACAGAAAACAACAATGTGCTCCCACTCCTAGATCATCAATAGTGTGGTCCTATAGCTCATGGATTGCACCTTCCTATAAGCTATGTCATGCAAGTGGAAGTACAACATTGCTAGTAGATAGGGGCCCCATGCATACACAACCTACCTCTCCAACATCCCCACTAACATCTTGCCCCAACCTACAGGAAACCCATGCTCTCAATGGTCTGGTAGTACAATCCCAACAATCAGAGTACAAAACAAACAATCAATCCACTCATATCTATCTACAAGTACATGCCATCTAATCTCATAGTGCTCAATACCAAGACGTCTACCATCCTCGTACACATAATAATGGGTGATATCACTATAAGCCCTTTGGGTATCATATTGAACCCTCTGACCCTTGATTGGAAATTTGAGAATCTGGTAAACATCCTCTAATGTAACTATTTCCTCTCTTGTGGGAAAATGGAAAGACAAAGTCTCTGGGTGCCATTGCTCAGCCAGTGCAATAAGCATCCCTTAGTTTTCCTAAATGTTGGGCATGAATGTCACATGATATAGTCCAAGACACCATATCAGCCATTTCTCTGCACTGGTCAACTGGTCCCGCAACTTGTAAGTGGCTGGCCTCAACTCCTAGGTGTATATTGTATCCAAAACAACCTACAATTTCATAACAAATATCTTGCGTCATAAACATGAAGCCAATTTTACACTACAAAAGTTTTAAAAAAATATGACAAGAAAATGCATCACACTATTCTACAAATGCAGCTCACCATGCAAATGCGTCATATTATTTCACAAATATGGTGCATAATTACAAATGTGTCACTCTCATTACCATATGTGATTCACTATAAAAAATGCACTGTAAAATAATTCAAATGCGTTGATCTAAAAAACATAAAACAACCCCCACGTGTTTCTACAAATGCGTGATATTGTAGACAAATGCGTCAAATAAATACCGATGCATGTGAAAATTAAACTTCAACATCCTAGAAAAGTGTGAAAATTTAAAATTCAAAAGTCAGAAAAGGGGTACATACAAGGGTCCTACGTCGACCGACCATAGGAAGGTCCTAATGCAATATCTGTCATGCTTAGTGTATGGAATGAGAGACATTTTGCTAGATGAATCTAGAGAAAAATCAATAGTTTTCAAACTTAAAGGGTGAAAATGAATTCATTTTTACCCAATTCCTATTTATACCTAGGAGTTTTTAGGGTTTTCTTTTAGGCCTACTGTACTAGATGCACTATTGGGACACTTCCAATGACCATTTCACTTACCAAACCTCGCCAAAACTGATTTCTTTCACCACCATTGAACTTCTGGCTATCCAATTACCTAATCGGGACAATTTCCAAATATTTTTGAATTTTTAAAAAATTTGTCATTTTTCCTGAGGGGGCACACCCTTACCTATTTTACATTGGGGCATAACTAGGGCATGTTATTCTTTATTCTTTGACACAAATGCCAAAATAACATTATGTCAAAGAGGGGCAAACTATAGACATGGAAAAATGGCTTAGGCCTGCAATTAAATTTTTCATCATTTATTCAAGATACCCGCAAGATGATTAAAGGGTATGTGCAGTATCATCATGGAAAAAATAGGCCCTTAAGTGGCAAAAAATTCAAAAAAAATCAGAGTTAGGAAACTTGGCATAAAAAATTGAATAAGTTATCTATATTATTTAAAAAATATGTAAGAATAAAATCTGTAGCAAATTGAATGTAGTTTCTAAACTACTAGGTTTGTTTAAAAAAATCTATTTGGTGAAAATTTGAAATTTCAATGCAAATGGTACTTAAATTTGGGGAAAATAAGAAGTAGGGTCACCACCCTAACCACAATAAAATGATAAAAAAATTTATAATATTTTATATATAAGTAGAGGACTCATGCCCCGTGATGCATATTTTTTGTAATTTTTTTCCAAGTAAATAATTAATTATGAATTTTGTATTACAACTTTTTTAAAAATATAAAAACTTGTATGTCTGACCACCTTAACTTGGCCAAAACTTCATGAAATTATTTTTTTCTTTATCTAATCCTATAGTATGTGAAGCATAGAATGTGACACATGTTTTAGATTCAAAAAATGTGATACCATTTGAAAGCTATAAATGTTTTTCAATCAACCTATCAATCAGGACTTTAGTCATAATTTGAATAGAAAATGAATAATAATTACTTATTAAATTCAAAGTAAAGCATAATTTATATTTTTGTAAAGCTAAGAATATCCTTTAAAAACCCTTTTTGTTTCATCAATTTTTGGTAAAAAAATAGTTGTCAGCCACATACCCATCATATTGCCACTTTTTGGCCCATCATGATCCTGCACATACCCTAAATGATCTTATTCATTTAATTATAACTTAACATTCAAATTCCTCTAATTAATTAAATATTCTTAACCATTTAATTAATTCATTCATTTTATTATTCTTCTAAAAATTGATTAATTAAGAATTACGTTACTAATTAATTCTAATCTATTCCTTTGTTTAATTAAATAAGACATTAATTTATTTAATTACGTCATTTAATTGTAATATCTTCTCTTTTTAGTTAATTAAATAATTTTTGAAATTTATTTAATTACACACCATCTAATTAATCTAATCTATTCTTCTAATTAATTAAATAAGTTTTATAAATTTATTTAATGAAGTCATTCAAATTAAATCATTTTCTCCCACATTTAATTAAATAAATGATTTTTTGTTTAATTAAATAATTCTATCCTCTAATCTAAAGTGCTTTTATAAATTAAATAGTTCACTCAACTATTTAATCACGAGCACACACTTTCTCCACTAAAGAAAGGAATTAATTTAATAATTAATTATTTTATTTGAGCACATGTCTCTTACATCTTCAAGCAAATATCTCATGCATAATTCTCTCTTTCAGTTCACTCATCGAATTGATCTATCACCTCTTTCTGACTAACACTCTCTTTCAGTTCACTCACCTGATGGATTTGTCACCTCCTCATGACTCATAGACTCTCTTTGTTACACCTCTTGGAACTAATCGATCAAATCACTTAACTATTCAATCAAAGCATGCAATCAAGTCCTCACACGTGATCTATACCATTCAAATTCAAATCAATCTCAATCATTGAATCTATGAGACTTCTCTAAAAAAAACCTTTCAATTATGTTTTCGAAAACCATAATCTTTGAAGTTTTGCTATCAAAATACATACAAGAGAATATTTCATACTCATGATCTGAGGGAAACTGAAGCGATTTAAAGCAAAGTTGAGAAGGATAAGGAAGATGAGTCAAGCAAGCATGGAATTTGGGTGATAAGGTTCTTGTTTATGAATTATTTGTTCGCATTGCATTTCATTATTGATTTGGAGATCTTAGCATAATTAGGCAATTCGTGGTTGTTGCTATTTGTTATGTTTTGTCTTTTATCCTGTTTATTTTCCCTGAAT
Source organism: Sequoia sempervirens (assembly GCA_007258455.2). Classification (NCBI taxonomy): domain Eukaryota; kingdom Viridiplantae; phylum Streptophyta; class Pinopsida; order Cupressales; family Cupressaceae; genus Sequoia; species Sequoia sempervirens. Next base: position 19,540 of record VDFB02262752.1, read on the forward strand.
ACAATGCCTATATACATTGTTTTGATCAATTACAGGAACTCCCCCTAAGTGATGTAGCTATATGTGCAGAATCTCCCACACTATCACACTATACAAGAAATGACTGTGAAATGCCAGACCAGACATTGTCACACATATCTCCCAAAATACTTCACCAAAAATTATGAAATCTTGGATTTAGATTCTTTTAACAACCACAAAAATTTGGTTAGAAGCACAAAGAAAAATATTCCTTTGTGGAGTTTCGTGGACCCAAAATATGATACATTGTAACCCTAAATAGGTAGTTCTGACACTTAGTCAAATTTCCATACTACAAAACTTTCCAGACCAAATCGTCTTGTGTAGATAACTTCCTAAAAACCTCAAAACATGTTAGAATTAATAAAAATAGTCCACACGAATGTTGAAATCAATGAAAAAATTGTATTATATTTATACGTACATTCTCCATGCTCATGTTACCAACAAGCATCATCAATGACAATCTCCTCAAACTTCCAACAATCTCCCCATTTGTCATTGATGGAAACATGCCAAAATACTCTCCAAAAATATCCAACTCTCCTCCTTTGACATCAAGGGAAAAGTGCACCTATATACATTTTTCTGATCCATTACCGGAACTCCCCCTAAGTGATGTAGCCATATATACATAGTTGGGGAAAAGAATTGACTCCCTTTGAGTCATGTATCGAAGCAAAAAGATACTAAAACACAACTCTATATGTCCACATATGTACAAAGAATCAAAAAATAAATGCATAAAAAACATGAAATATATGTCAACCAGAGGTGGTTGATACTTGCAACCTCTTTACTAGATCTTCCTAAGCTATCATACCATCTTTCCATTCTTTCTTGGCCTTTACAAGCAACCTGATCTAAGTTTCAAACTTTAACAAAAGTTCTTCTCCTTCTTCTGATGAAGTAAGCATGAAATTCAACTTCTTTTCTTTGTTAGAACTTAGGAGTGCTTTGGAAATCATAAAAAGTTTGGAACTGACTAGATCCCTCACATAACCAAACTATAGTATGATAGTCTCTCTTTGCACTTGCAATTTGAACATCTTATGAAGTTCTTCAATTTTTCTCCTTGTGTCATTGGTGAGGTACATATTCATGTAATATGCAGTGGAGGTGTAATTAATCTGTGACTCAATGGAGTCCATTTCCTTCTTTATGTTTAGTGTGGTTATGAGCCACTTCATGCTGTAAATGTATAGTTCTTTCACCTCACCAACACACGCTTCTACATACTTTAGAAATTTAGATAATTTTTTATTTGCAACAACACATTTTTATATAATCTCCATCATTCTTTTGTCATTTTCTCTCTTCTCTACTTCTTTCTTAGCCTCTTCCTTAAGTTCATATGCATAGGAATTGAATGAATCAATTGAAACCTTGAAATTTTCCATACCAAAGAATGTCTAGTATCCATATGTGTTTCATGTATGATCTCTTGAAACAATGTGACTACCTCATCTATCAACTCTCTTCTCTTTTCATGGGTGTCAATTATCTCCTTTTTGGTGGCTGCATAAAACAAGTTTCCTAGCTGCATCTTGCGAATAGGAAAAATCTTGCTTAAGTCAATGGCCTTGAATCATCAACAATTGTAGTAGTTGTGAGGATACATTAGGTTGGAAGCTAGGCTAAAAACTTAATAAATGTCTTAAAGAATCTCTGGAGGAGCCAAAAGATTCACCAAGAGACTTTGAAGTCTCTAAATCCTTTCCCTTATCATTTGCAGTCTTTATGGAGTGAGTTGTTTCATCCTTTTCAGTATCTCTAGATGCAACCTTATCTTTGTTTTCTTCTTCTTCTTTATTCTCTTCTTCCTTCTTCATCATGCTCTTCTTCTTCACCATGCTCTTCACCAACCTCATTGAAAACCTTTTTCTCATCTTCAGATTTATCCATATTCACTTCGTCTAATTTTCCCACCTTTGTAGTGTTATCTATGTTTTCCGAAGGAGGGACTTTAGTATTTTGTATCGGAGGAGTGATTGTGACATTTTCCTTCACAATGTATTCTTCGATCATTGCTTCTACTTCATTTTCCTTTGAAATATCCTCCACTTCCAAAGGGGTATTATCAAATGCAACATTATCATTAACCTCATGCTCATGTTGAGCATCACCAATATACACTTATTCTATGTTAGGTTATGGAGCATTAGTATCATCATTTATTTCTTCTTCAATTACCGAAAGTATTCCTAACTTCTACACAACCTCTTCAACTTTATCATTTATTTCCTTTTTGATTCTTTCCAGATCACCTTTATCTTTTCTCATAAGGGTGGTAACCCTTTGTTTGGTCCTTAGTGTTGGTATGTGGTGACTAATTATGCAAATACTATGCACTCGTAACGTATCAATGGGGTTTGGGGCATCACCCTAAAAAAAACATTCGTTGACATGTCAAGGTTTTTTCCTGCTGACCCATCAAGATTTTTTTTCCTGTTGACACATCAAGGTTTTCCCATTAACACATCAAATGAAAAATGACCTTGTAAAACCATAATTCTAGAAAGTTCCAAAAATATTGTTATAAGCAGCTAGAATGTATGTTGCAGTATAGTGTTTGTGAGATTGTAATCTGTTTTGCACTAGATAATAAAATCATTAGATGGTTGAGTTTCTGTGGATGTATCCCATATTGAGTGAACCATGTTAAATTCTATGTTGATATATTTTATGGTATTCTTCATTGTTATTTCTAGGTTATTCAATCTAAATATAATTGTTATTGTTTATTGGCTAGATCTACCTGAGCCCTAATGATTGGTATCAGAGCCACATGTATTTTGATCGATTGGCAGGAAACCTCTAGATTTGAGTGGGAGAAATGGAAGAAGGAAAATTCAAGGTTGAGAAGTTCAAAAACCAGAATTATCAATTATGGAAGATGAAGATGGAAGATTATTTTTATCCAAAGGATCTATGGCAGCCATTGCAAGGAAAAGCAAAGAAAGAAGTTGTGATGTCCAATGAAGAATGGGAGATTCTGGATAGAAAGAAACTGGGAACCATTTGGTTGTGCCTGACACCATGTATGGAATTCAATATAATAGAAGCAAAGACAATAGAGGATTTGATGATAACTTTGGCTAAATTGTATGAAAAACCCTCAACCTCAAATAAGATATTTCTCATGAAGCATTTGTTTAATTTGAAAATGAATGAAGGTGGATCTGTGACAAATCATTTAAATGAATTTAATATGATTACTAGTCAGTTAACTTCTATAAAAGTGAATTTTGATGAAGAGGTGAGGGCTCTCTTGGGTTTATGTTCTTTGCCAAAAAGTTGGAATAGTTTGGTAATGGTTGTAAGTAACTTTGTCTCTAGTTCAAGTACATTAAATTTGATGATGTTATTGGTGTTATCCTTAGCGAGGAAATGGGATGGAAAAGCACAAGTGAGAGTTCAACATCAAGTAGCTCTCTTGGGTTTATGTTCTTTGCCAAAAAGTTGGAATAGTTTGGTAATGGTTGTAAGTAACTTTGTCTCTAGTTCAAGTACATTAAATTTGATGATGTTATTGGTGTTATCCTTAGCAAGGAAATGGGATGAAAAAGCACAAGTGAGATTTCAACATCAAGTAATGCTTTGACTATAGAGAATAGGGGAAGAACAGAGGAGAGAGGAAAAATCCAAACAAATCATGGGAAGTCACAAGGAAAGTCAAAGAAAGGATGATCTAAATCTAGAGGAAGAATGGATTGTTGGCACTATGGGAAGCTAGGACACTTGAAGAAGGATTGTTGGTCTCGAAAGGGAAAATAAGGAGACAGACAATATGATGACAGTAAGGAAGCTAATGTTGCAAGTGATAAATTATAGGATGCTTTAATTCTATGTTTAGATAATGCTAATGATTCCTGGGTAATAGATTCAGGGGCTTCATTTCATGCCACACCCCATAGGAAATATTTTCTAGATTATGTTTAAGGTGATTTTGGACAGGTATATTTTGGTGATGATGAACCCTGTAAGATTACTGGAAAAGGAAAGATAAAAATGAATTTGCAGAATGGAAATCAATGGTTACTACAAGAGGTAAGGAATGTTCCAAATTTGAGAAGGAATTTATTTTTTGTAAGGCAACTTGGTAGTGAAGATTGCATAGTTACCTTTTCAAAAAAAGTCTGGAAGGTTAGTAAAGGTGAATTAGTAGTAGCTAAAGGTGAAAAGGTAGGAACATTGTATTTGTGTACTGGTAATACTTATTCCACCTTAGTTGCTACACAAACCATTGCTACTGAGACGGTTATAGCACTTGCTATAGGGATAGAAATAGAATTGTGGCACCATAGACTTGCGCACATGAGTGAGAAAGGGATGAAGATCCTTCACTCCAAAAGTTTGCTACCAAGTCTAAAGCAGATTGACTTGGAGTTCTACAAAAATTGTGTTTATGGAAAACAAAAAAGAGTTTGATTTCTCAAAGTCGGGAAAGAGAAGAAGAGTGTGAAATTAGAGCTTGTTCATTTAGATGTATGGGGACCAGCTCATGTATCTTCTCTTGGTGGCTCTTACTATTATGTTACTTTTATTAATGATGCAACTAGGAAAACATGCGTGTATTTCCTAAAACAAAAATAAGAAGTATTTGAAACTTTTAAAAAGTGGAAAGCTTTGGTTGAAAAGGAGACAGGAAAAAATTTGAAGTGTCTCAAATTTGATAATGGAGGTGAGTATTGTAGTAGAGAATTTGAAAATTATTGCTCATATAATGAAATCTGTAGGTAGAAAATGGTTCTTGGAACCCCACAAGAAAATGGTGTGTCTGAGAGGATGAATAGGACCATTATGGAGCATGCAAGGAGCATGAGATTGTATGCTAGACTACCCTTACAGTTTTGGGTAGATGTTGTACATATTGTTGTTTATTTAATAAACAAGGGACCTTCAAATCCTTTGAATGGTGACATTCCAAAGGAGGCATGGATGGGTAAAAAGGTAAACTATTCATTTATGAAAACATTTGGCTGTGAAGCTTTTGTCCATGTTGATATTGAAAAAAGAACCAAGCTTGAGGCTAAGTCTAAAAAATGTACCTTCATTGGATATGGAGTAGATGAATTTGGTTATCAGTTATGGGATTATGAAAATCATAAAATCATTAGGAGAAGAGATTTTATATTCAATGATAAGGTTATGTATAAGGATCAATTGTAGGAAAAGAAGCATGAACATGCCAAAAAGGAATATGTGGTGCTAGATGAGATTCGAAAAAATAAAATGCCAATGGTACTTGATGCTCAACAACAAGAACTTATCCAATAGACTCTTGCAAGATCTAGATGTTCTACAAGGATAACTAGACCTCTATAAATATTTTCTCCATCGTTATATCTATATTATTAACTGATTTTGGTGAACTTGAAGGTTATGGAGAAGAAATGTAGGTAGATACCAAAATGTAGTGGGAGCTAGGTATGAAAGAGGAAATGGATACATTGCTAAAAAATCAGACTTGGGACTTAGTCCAATTACCTGTAGGTAAAAGAGAATTTCCAAATAAATGGGTTTATAGTTGAAGGAAAAAGATGGAGGAAAGAAAAGATATAAGGCCAAACTAGTGGTAAAAGGTTTTTCATAGAAAAAGGGTATAGATTTTGATGAAATATTTTCTCCAATTGTAAAACAACATTTCTCCATCTAGATTTGGAAGAGGAAATATACATGCAACAACCATAGGGATATGAGGTTTGTTACCTATTTTCCACTACAAGATAAAATAGGTAGAGCTTAATTGAATTCATCATTGATAGGTACATAAATTGTCAAGTTTTGTTGCTAAATTATTCATTGTTCATCATAAAGATTAGATTTACATTTGAATTACAATTTTATTGTGCAAGTATTTGAAACAGAAAATTGAAAAATTGCATAATAATGCTCTTTATTCATTTTGTAAATACACTGAAATCTTGCACAAGCCATGAGAGTAACTGAATTTTATTATGACAATCAAATAATGAATACAAAATTCAATGAAAGCTACACTACTAAAAAATAATGTAAGCGTAAAGAAGAGAAGTTCATCATTGCATGTGATGATGAATCACTTTCGCTTGATGTCTTCAGTTATTGCATCTCCAAGCTGTAGCTCCTCATTTTTGTGCTCCATGAACCTACAAAATTGTAAAAGATGGTGTTAGAGGTGTACTCTAAGCAATGATGAATTAAATTTTTCCTTATGCCTACGCTACCAACAGGAATGTAATTTTCATTAAATCAAGCATTCACCAGATGATTGAGTTACAAAGGCTGATAACCAAGAAAAACATAACTCAATGGAAGCTTTCAACGTCTTTTATTTTGCTAACATGTTTGTTTCAATGTGTAGGAATAGGTTCATCATGTTCGAGATAATTTTATCATATATGTGGAGCAAAATAGGCTCCCACAAGGATTGAGCTCGACATATCAAGGAGGATACACTCTCAACTTACATACGCAAGTTCATTAATATTGATAACAGTCATTAAGAGAGTTGCTAAAACTAAAGTATATAATCATACAGGCAGCCTTATTTCAAAGAGATTCAAAAAAATAGTGTGAAGAACTCATCAATTTCATATTCTATTAAGCTCTACTATACATTTTCACATTACATCTAAATGAAGTATAGAGCCTCTTTGCATTGAAGAGAAACAGAATATTCAAGCATTGGAATGTTTTTTTTTTATAACTTCAGAAGCATATCATAGTATAGGACAATCCAAAGGTTGTACAAAGTATTTACATAGCTCTGTTATAACATATTTGTAATAATCCAATTCTCTACAAGTTTTTCAACAAAAAAGAGCATTATATAAGGAACAATGGAGTCACAATGTCAAGCATAGTCATGAACAAGAATGCTGATACAAAACTGGTAAAAGTAGATGGGCATACATGTTTCAAAAATCCAAATGATAGTAACCAGATCACAAAAGAAATAGATTTTTTTCAGAAGAAAGCAACAAAATATGGCTTAGACAAGTATCTACAAGCATATTTGTTTCAAGTACCAGATGATAATATCAGATAGGTGCATAAGGACAACATTCCATATCTTGAGAAAGAAACCTCAAATACATGAAAGGTTGTGTGCTTTAGAATGTGTGTTCAAAGCAAGATTCCATTGAATGAATTAGTTTGAAAGCTAGTGGAAATAATTTAAAGAGAACATAGCCAAAGCCAAATATTCACATAGTATGTTAGAGTGCTCTTACACTGTATGGAGTCAAAAAAAATTGTGTTACAGGTGTGCATTATAAGTAGTAGCAAAAGATCAAAGTATATGCATAGTGAAAAATGAATGGAGGAGCTAGATCTGGCAAGAGCATCAATGCTACTACAGAATTGAAGTCAAAAAGATCTTTTGAACAAAGAAGGTTAAGAGGCTTTCATGGTGGCCAAGTTTGCATTAAGCATTGATGGAGGTTATCAAGATATTTAGTCTCAATGGTGGAGAATACATTTACATATTATAATCATTATTGTTTCCATATTTTAGTATGAAGGGTCCCTTGTAAGAACATATTGGACATGGAAATATATTCGTTGAGATAAACAAAAGATTGAGCATGCAATACCGTGGCTTGGAGAAAGTTTTTTACATACACCCATATTGGGTTTCAACAAGAAAATTACAGATTTTCTTCTTATCAAGTCCGTAGACATAAGGATTTTATCATAAACTTAATAAAATGTATAGATATTGCTATGGGTCAAACCCAAAAAATGGTTAAAGGTAATACTTTCATAGCTTTTAAAAGAAAAAGCCAATTGAGGAATCAATAAGTCGTGACTGAGTTCTCTTTGAGTTTTTTAAAAATCACAAGTCAAGCTTGCACAACAACAAGAGTATATGCAAAAGGCACAAACTTTTCAATAGCAGCCCAAGACAAGTGAAGACACAAGATATATCAGAAAATGAGCATGGCCATGGTCTTTAGGCAAAAATTTATTTCAGAAATAGAGTAAAAGCCATGAAATAGCTTAGTTTTAGACTTACCTTGTTTCATTAACGTAGAAATAATTCATAAGGAGGTCGATGGCCATAGAACTCAAGTTGTTTTTGCAATATTTCTCCTCTCATGGTGACCAAAGTCAGAAAAATGCAAGGGATATAGGAAAAAATTGATAAAAGATGTCAAAAATAATGTAAAGCTGCGACTTAAAAGCCTCATAAAATGTTATACAATGGTTTCAAGGTACCTCCAACTGGTAAAAGCGAACTTACCCTGTGAAAGTCAACAAGGTTCAGCTCTGAAGCAATGAGAAATGGTGGATTTTTGGGCTCCAAATCAAGTAGTTTCAAGAAACCCTACCCAACAAGTCGGCGGCCAGCTTCTTCATGAAGCTTCTCTAAAGTCAAATGAACATAATGATTTTTAGGGTTCTCATCTTTCTTTTTGCATGGTTCAATGGTTTTCTTTTTACTATCTTTTGAAAAGAAAAATCATTATGTTCTATTTACTCCTGTGGCCATGACTTCAAGTCAAATCTCCTAGCAGTAATATGGTTGGCCTTATCAAATATAAGACTCTATGCTAAATATTGTGGCAAATTATTAAATCATTGACAAATATTGTCAAAGCATATTAAAGAGTGATTATTTGTGAGTTACAAAATAATAATGGAGAGGAGTCATAAGGGGAGATTTATTTTTTGCAAGATATATAGTTTATTATTTTTCCCCTTATTGTTTTGTAAAGTTGTATTTGGAAATTATTAAATGCAATTTTATTAATTTCTTTTTAATAATCTTTTAAATCAACTATTGTAAAATGGGAAAAATACTAATTTTTTTTTTGCTCATGCACATGTGGAATTGATAGTGAGTCTCAAGTTCAGTTCTAGCACCAGTTTTGATGATTAATGTTAATGCAAAAATGGAATTTCAGTTATCATGGGAAAGTTGATTAAATCAAGGTGGATTTTGCATGCTTTGGCCCATATCTTCAGATTTCCAGTTTAGTTTGAGTTATAGATCAGTTGCATAAATTATGACTGCAAGTTCAAGACTAAGTTCACTCATTTTTGCATGAGTTTGAACCTTATTTTTAGGGATTTTGCTTCTACTCAGATTTCACCTTGGAATTATCATTTTCTCACTGAAATTGACTTTTAGTTTCATGTTCATGCACTTTGAAGTGCATTCTCATTGTATATATTGGAAAAAATTTATCTTTTTTCCTCTAGTTCTTGTTATTCAACCTTTGCATTTTGCAAAGTGAATTTTCATGTAACTTAGTTTTCAAATTAATACAACATTTTACAGGTTCATTAGTTTATGATTTGCAAAGGATTCCTTTTAATTTTTCAGTATTTTTGAGTTTTCCTTCTAGATTTCAGGCATCATTATTGTGAGGAATTTGATCAAGAAATTATTGTGTTTTTAGTTTTGAAACCTCTAATTTTTCTATCTTTTTCACATATTTGTATGCAATTTTAGTTTAAGCTCACTGATTATACACTATGCATGTACTTGATTAATCAATTTAGTTGTGAAAAAATTGTTTTCCCTCAATATTGCATTAAATCAAAGCCTCTGTTTAAAGCATCTAGGTGATTGAGCGATCAAATCAGGTTGTGCAAATTAAAGTGTTGAGTGATTATTTGTGAGTTAGGTTGCAATTAGATCTCCAATCAGGTGCATCAATAGGTTTCATTATAGTTTAAGCATTACTTTCAGTACTTCTATTCTTTTTCCAACAATTTACCAGTTATTAATTTGAGAATCATATAGGAAGCCGACCTAGAATCCAGAGGTTCAATCTCATTATAGGTCACCCACAACCTAAGTTTGATCCAATGTTTCAAAAGATTGTTGAATTTAGTTATCCAAGCATTTGGGTGCAATCTGTTTGACAACAAGGTCAAGGGCATATAAGAGTGAATTTGCACCCCTTATGCAAATTCCCTTTTTTCCTTTATCCACCTTAGAAAACCAAGCTCAGAGGCTTAATTACACCTAAGCCCACTACTTTCATCCCACTTGGTGTCTATTTTGAGCATCGGTGGAGGAATTTCTGTTGGGGATGCCCGCATGGTGTGCAGACGTCCACACAACATGCTTACGTCCCTAGCAGATTCCTCCAGTTGAACCTGCAGAGGCATTACACTTCTCATTGGGAGTCAAGTTGTAATGCCCCCTTCGGCCGACTGGCCCAGAATATGGCCATTTTATTCATATTTCCTTCATATTCACTCCTTAAACAAGCATTTCATCTTCTAGCAACCTCTTCACTTCATTCACAAGCTCACTTTCATACTCTTGCACTCACTCTAAAGCTCTCAAGTAGCATTTCAAGCACTCCATTGCAGCAACAACTTCAATACATCACTTTAGTAGAGCAATTAGGGGACAACACCATTGCAACATAGACTCAAATACTCTCATTTTCTCCCCCAAGTAGCCTTGAGTTCTCTTGGTGGAGGTGGTAAGCTTCCCTTTCCTCTCCTCTATTACTTGGTTGAGTTAGCACACTTACTATTTTGTAGTGTTTTTGGTGCTCTTCATTATCGTACTTTCTTTATCTTGCTTTATTGGTTGTTTGTGGAGGTGGAAACACCTAAACAAGGGTCTAATTGAGGTAGGCCCCTATAAAACCACCCAACATTGTCCTTCTCTTTGCATGTAGGTGAATGTGCTTTCAAAGAGCTAGCTAGTGAACGAGTTTCTTTGTGAGATCCTTCTTGCTACCTTACCTCTTGCATTTTTACTTTATCACATTAGAGAGTAATTTGTTTACTTAATCACATTATTGTGGCCATTTAGTAGTAGTTAGCTAGGTTGTTAGCTTTTTTTCTTAGGTTTGAGCTTTCCTTTATAGTTGTCTGGTTGTACAAACACTAGAACACTTTAGAGATGTTGCTCGCTACGTTGTCGTCCAAGGACCACGCTTTTGTCCTCAGACAAAGACTTCCTGAGATGCAGTGTTAAAGTTGAAAATTAGCTCACCTAGCCCTGTTATGTCCCACATATCCTAAAACCCCCTTAAGCTAAGGTAAGTTAGGGAAGCCTTCCACATCTTGGCCCTCTGTGACTTGGGGCATTGCATGTGGTGGTCCCCCTCTCTTATATTTTTGGTGAACCCAACGTGGACCAACGTTTGTTCATCCGTTGGTGTTGAGACCTCTCTCATGTACTTAGTGATTGTTATATTCTTGAGTGTTGTGAAGGCTTATGAGCATCACTACCTAGTCTACAAATTCCAGGTATATCATTAGGAGTAGTGTATGACACCTCCCAATGGAAAGGACAAAGGTCACTACTAGTTTCTCTATGGGCCTTTTCTCTGGTCCTGCCATTAGTATGGTCATGTAGGAGTAGTTGTTGAGGAATGAGATGGGATTTTTTGAAGAAACCAATCATGTTTTGACTCCCCTTGTGTCTCCTACACCATCATCGGTAGACAAGTATGAGGTCATTCAAATCCCTATCAAATATGTCTCTGCCCTCGCTAAAGGACTAGGAAACTTAGAAAATCACTTGGAAAGAAATCCGAAGATGGATAGAGCCGCTCGGGTTGTTAGTGAGTTAAAAAATATGATGGGTAAAGATAGAATAGGCATAGAGCTTTTGACTAGCCTCCTCAGTCTCACTAAAGCATGTGATCCTTTGAACAATCCTAGCTTTGTACAAGGAGTCAATTTCGAAGAGGGTAAGTGCACAAAGTTGAGTCCACAAAACATGGAAGTTTTTGCCTTAACCAAAAATTGAAATCGACTTTGACAAAATAGGATCCTGATTTTAATAAACGAGATCCCGTTTACTAAAAATTGGGATCCCATTCAGCTTCAGGATCCCGAGCCTAACACAGAACGGGATCGCGCTTTTTAAAAATTGGGATCTTGTTTCCTGTTGGATCCTGAACCAATGGAAAAGGCACGAGATCACAATTACCATGAAATGGGATCTCGATTACTACGAAACGGGATCTCGATTTGTACAAATCGAGATCCCATTTTGTAGAAATTGAGATCCCGTTTTATATTGCTATTTAAAAAAAAAAAATAGAGTTTACTGCACAACAGATGGGACCCCAAGTACTGGCGACAACGACCCCCACAATCAACTACAGGTACCCGCCTACATCCAATTTTTTTGCATTTTTCTATTTTTAATTGAAATTGTAAAGAAAATAAGTGAATTTAGCATGTTTTTTTAAAATTTATTTCACATTTTGAGCATTTTTTTAACTATTATAGTAGAAATGAATAATTGTAAAAATAGATGAAAAAATGCAATGAAACCTGAAGGTTTTTTAATAAAAATGAAAAAATGAACCTTAAATTGTGTTTTACAAACAAAATTTAACTTTTGAAACCTAAATTGTTCAATTAAACCAAAAAATTGAAAACCCTAATTGAAACCAAAAAATTGCATTTCAAAACCCTAGAAATTGAAATGAAATAAAAAATTACATTTAGAAACCCTAATCAAGCTTTTTGAAACCCTGAATTCAAATCAAAGGAAAAATTGAATTTCAAAACCCTAGTTTGAATTGAAAAAAAAATTGCATTAAAAACCCTAATTGCTTAGAAATTGAAACCCTAAATTGAATTGAACAAAAAAAAATTAAAACCCTAAATTGAAATTGAACAAATCATTTTGATTTTGAAAACTAGGTAATTTCAAGCTCAAAAAAATTCATTTGCATTTCTTAAATGTTTTAAATTTTATTTTCTTTGTATGGAAAAAATGATATATATTAAACTTTAGTTTCAATGTTAAATTATAATTAGATTAAAAAACAATATGTTAAAGAATAGTTAAAATTCATAAATTTTATCTTGATGTTTGTTTGCAAATTTAGTTAGAAAATTCGTAAATCTAAGTGCGTACAATCGATTCTAATTGGTACTAACTTTCAAGTCTAAATTATGCCAAGGGCCACCCAAAATTCACCCTAAGTTTGCTAAACCCTAGACCCTAAACTTTAAATCTAAACCCTCAACACTAAAGCATTTGAATTTTGTCTTAGGACCTTAAAACAAAATTTGGTTGCCTTAAAAAACCCTCTATTGTCACCATTTAGTAGATATTTTTCTAATGTTTTCACTTATTTGAACACATAATATAAAACCTTTTGGTTTCTACAAGTTTATGAAGAGTGGATGATCACTCTCTATCAAAATTAGACATGATCATTAGGGTTCTAAATCATTGGAAGAAAACTTTATTCTATTATATCCACAAGATAGGAGAGTGTGAGTGAGAGTGCTATGGGTAAAGTTTATTTCATTGGACATACCTAAAATTATGTAGGTTCAATGTCAAGAATGGGTCTATTTGGTAGATTTATGAAAACTATTTTGAATATCTAGAATGCCATAGAAGTATAATTATAGCAATTCCAATTGGAAACACTTGGGTACATATATATCATATGAATTTTAAATCTAGTAAGGTGTCTAAATTTATATAGGAGAGTTGATAATACATGGAAAGAGATTTGTATGGGAATATATGCATTAAGAAACACATACCACATGACCTCTATAGGATTTTTAAGATGTGATCCTAGATAATAATCTACCCATCCTCAATCATAATGGATTCTTTAGCAATTAAGAGAGATTCAATAACCATAAAATTACCTATATTTTGATACTATATAGATTTATGTGGAAGGATATAAATGCATCAATAAGGAGACCAAGATGGAACCATTTAACACCTACAAGGTACACCTATTACATGGGAAAGGGAGGAGGTACATGATGATAGGTTGGAGGAACTACATGTGATTATTACAATTTAGAGATAAGACGATGATTCATATAAAAGAAATATAATTAAATATTTATATTATTTAATATATTATATTTAATATCATAAAATATAATATAAGATTACAATTAAGGATAGGTAATGTTACAATTTACTTGGGGTTTTAATAAGGATTAGGCTTAAGATTCAATTAGGTTTGTAGTAAATAGTTAGGTTACAATTAGGAATATATAATAAATATTAATATAATTATAATAGAAATATAAATTAATTTAAATCTAATATAATTTAATATAATATAATATAGGAATACATTTAAGATTAGGTAAAGGTTATAATTTAATTAAGTTTCAATTAGGTTTACAATTCAGTTAGGAAATGGTTAGGGGTGGGGATCATTTAGCATTCTATTATGGTTAGAGTATGGGTTACATTTAAGATTATTGTTATTTTTGTGATATGTATAGATTGATTCATTTTTAACATGATACTTGTTTTTATTAGAGGGGTAAACACTTTTGACCCAAAGCTAGATGGAACCAATAAGGCTATAGTATGACTAAATTTGGACCTCACTAGACATCTAGATCCCCTTAATCCATCCTATCACCCTAAATCATAAATTGATTTCTTAAGGGGTTCCAATATGACAAATTTCTTAAGGGGATCAAATAAGTTCTTAAAATTTGGTGAAGTTTCCCAAGGCAACCAAATTTAACAATAATAAGATCATGCAAGATTATAATATGAATGAGATTTCATGATCTAGGTTGGTCATTTGAAACAAGAGTAGATCTAAATCAACCATTCCACAAGAAAATGTTCTTCACTAACTTTCAATTTCATTAAATATTCCAAGGGGCACCAAAACTTTACCCTAAGTTTTGTAAACCCTAAACCCTGAACTCTAAAATCTAAACCCTAAACACTAAACCATTCATTTTGTCCTACCTAACACCTTAAAGTGAAATTTGGTTGTCTTAGGAAAATCCACAATATTTCATTCCCTTATGCCATGTAATTTTTTCCTAGGATCTTACTACATGTACATCCCCTTAAGTTATCCTATTACCCTAAACCCTGAACTCTAAAGTCTAAACCCTAAACCCTAAAGCCATCATTTTTTATTTAAAGGCTCTTAATGAAATTTGGTTGCCTTGGGAAACTTCACCAAATTTTATTCACTGATCCATGCCATTTTCTCCTAGGACCACCTCACTAGATGTAAATACCCTTAAGTCATCCTGTCACCCTAAATCATAATTCAATTTCTTAAGGGGATCAAAGAAGTTCTTAAAATTTGGTGATCAAAGTTGCCATCATGATCTAGGTTGGTTAGTTGAAACAAGAGTAGATCTCAATCAAATATTCCACAAGAAAATGTTCTTCACTAACTTTCAAGTTCATTAAATATTCCAAATTCTAAACCCTAAACCCTGAACTCTAAATTCTAAACCCTAAACACTAAACCATTCATTTTGTCCTACCCGGGATCTTAAAGTGAAATTCGGCTGTCTTAGGAAAATCCACCAAATTTCATTCCCTTATGCCATGTAATTTTTTCCTAGGATCTTACTACATATATCCCCTTAAGTTATCCTATTACCCTAAACTCTAAACTCTAAAGTCTAAACCCTAAACCCTAAAGCCATCATTTTTTCTTAGGCTCTTATTGAAATTTGGTTGCCTTAGGAAACTCCACCAAATTTCATTCCCTTATGCCATGTAATTTTTTCCTAGGATCTTACTACATGTAGATCCCCTTAAGCCATCCTATTACCCTAAACCCTAAACTCTAAATTATAAACCCTAAACCCTAAAGCCATCATTTTTTCTTAGGCTCTTAATGAAATTTGGTTTCCTTAGGCAACTCCACCAAATCTCATTCCCTTATGCCATGCAATTTTTTCCTAGGATCTTACTACATGTACATCCCCTTAAGCGATCCTATTACCCTAATCCCTAAACTCTAAAGTCTAAACCCTAAACCCTAAAGCCATCATTTTTTCTTTAAAGGCTCTTAATGAAATTTGGTTGCCTTGGGAAACTTCACCAAATTTTATTCACTTGAGACATGTCATTTTCTCCTAGGACCTCACTAGACGTAGATCCCCTTAAGCCATCATGTCACCCTAAATCGTAATTCAATTTCTTAGGGGGTTCCAATATGACATTTCTTAAGGGGATCAAAGAAGTTCTTAAAATTTGGTGATCAAATTTTTCCAAGGCCCAACCAAATTTAACAATAATAAGATCCTGCAAGATTATACAATATCAATAGTTAATTGTATTTTCATTCAAGTAACATGTGCCTTAGACATATAAATGAGGCTTACATATAATTTTATCATTTTATTCAATTATATAAGTCCATTTACATTGAATGGTTTAAAGGTATTTCCTAAACATGTATCTTACATCTTGAAATTACAAATCTAATGCAGGTTCACTCATATCTTAAAGATCACATGGATCCATTCAATAATATTCGCAATCCACCTCCATGCCATCCATCTCCAACACCTTCACCTCCACCTCCACCCACTCCACCTCGTAACCCCCCACCTCCACCACCTGAAATCAATGAACATGCTCGTTTGCAAGCACAAATCAATGCTTCTACTAGAACCATCCAAGATCAAATCAACATTATTCAAAATGAAGAATGTGTCGCACCTCCTGTGAGGATGTTTGCATCTAGGATGCAAACCCTTGTTGATGTTGTCAGGGCTATGGATGGGATCATAGATGAGCATCGACAATGGCTAGAGGAGAGGAGAACTCCTGATTTTGAAAAGGAAAACACAAAGAAATGAAGATCTATGTAGTAGAGAGCCACAATAGTTTATAAATTAAAACAATGATCTTAAATAGTTATGAATTTATAAATTTGGTGAACGATGGATATTTTGTGTGATGAATTTATAAATTTGGTTCCAAATGGATATTTTTAGTGACATGAATTTATGATTTTGGTTCTAGATGGATATTTTTAGTGACATGGATTTATGAATTTGGTGGAATTTATGAACTTATAATGAATAATATATAATAGTATATATTTTATGACTATCTACTAGATCATTTCTTCGCTAAAAAAATGTAATATATATATGTGTGTGTGTGTTAGACATAAAATGAGCTTTTGTGAATGTTTCAAGTTTATTGTTTAGTATGTATGTGCATGTATTAAAAATTTGCATATATATAGTTCTTAAATTTTGAAATTTGTATGTATGTACATAGTTTAGTTTAATGATTTGTACGCATGCAAATTATGCATCATATTTTATGTTTTAAATGTACATGTACATACATTTAATTTTGAATTTTTTATGGACATGCTCTTGAGTTGAACAATCAATGTATATATATATGTGCATTTCAATTAAATATATGATCTTAATATATGTATGCACATGGACTATTTTGTATGATTTAATGCAAGTGCACATTTATATCGAGAATATCATGGATTATTTTAACATTGATGATATCATCAATCCACCACCTCAGCCATAGCCACATCCACCTCCCCCCCTCCACCTCCACCTCCACCTCCACCTCCACCTCCCCCTCCCCCTCCCCCTCCACCTCCCCCTCCCCCTCCACCTAATATGCCACATCCAGCACCTATTGCATCTGATGAGGCTCACTTGAGAGCATGAATAAATGATCAAGTTGCATCCTTACAAAATCAAATCAATGCTATGCAGAGTCAAGCATTGATTCCTCCACATGTGAGATGTTTTGCATATGCGATGCAAAACATTGTTGATTCCATTAGGATGATCGATTCTGATCTTGATAGACATCGACGAGATAGAGAACAAATGAGACAATTTTATTCTAATGGTCTCTCTTACAAAAAAATATTAGACCTTAAAATAATGAAATCCCATCTAGCCCCCTACTTTCTTGACCTCATTACTCGACAACCCATTCCACCCAACAAATCTAGAATATCCATGAGGTGGTGCATACATCCGTAGATGAGTGCACATTTTTGGGATCAATGGTATATGGTTTTTGATAGTCCCCCACATGCTAATTGGGAGTGCCCATTTTATTTTTTGAAAAAACTATATGTAGAATTTGTTTTGGGGCAAAAGCCCAATTATTTTGATTTTAGATCATTTCAGGGTGTTGGTGGCGGCATGCCACAATAGAGATTAGGGGAAAGGGTTGATCCTCGATGCCCCATGCATGCTCAACCCCTTATTGTTTCTCTTGGTCCTCCCATTCCTGCAACTGTACATCATCAAGCTCTGATCTCAACATTAGGTTCCCTTAGTACACTCATAGGAGACCTTGATTAGCACGCTTCTGTGATAGCGAGTGGGGAGCATAGAGACAATGATTATGATGGAGGAATTTTTTATGGAACTGGTCCGAGTACCACTCCAGGAGTGTCAAGGCCCATCCCCCATATATGTACTATTTGTCATCAAGTATGCTATGGATCTGATCAAGCCACACCTAGTTTAGGTGGACAGGGAGATTTTGGTGGTTCATCTAGTCACATCAGTTCATTTGTAGAGTTCATCATAGCAGAGCATCACCCTGAGGACACTACGACATAGGTATAAATATGCATCTAGATGTATGCTCATTTTATAAGATTTTTGATGGTTGTATATATCAAAGAAAATTTTGCAATACATTTTAACAATCAAATTGTTTGGTGTACAAATGACATTTCAAGGGAAATCATCCGTTCCACAAGTACATACATTGACACTGGTCATACTTGGCGACCCTTATGGGGTATTTTGATTTCAATTTTTAAAATTATATATGAAATCATAAATTATTTAAATTGAGTTTTAAATTTATAATTGAATCACATATATGTTTGAAATATTTATGTTGGTTTAGGTGAGTCAATCGGCATCCATGTTGATTCCTCCTGAGGGATTGTCAAGCACTCCTCCACTATCGGGCGTCATAGATTAGGGGTAGGTACATTCATATTGTAAATTTGTTTAAAGTTTACATTAGTATAGTTACAATTTTATGAGTTTTGAATTCATTAGATATATGAAATGCATGCATGTACACTTGTAAATATTATAAGCGTTAAATTTCTATGTACATGTATGTCTAGGTTGATACCACAATAAGAATGGGCATTGTTAAAACATTTGATGTTGCAGTTACTCGTGAGGCCACTGATTTTCAGGTTGTTTACAAAACTTTCTACACAAAATGTGCAAACTTGAATATATATATATATATATATATATACCTAATTCAATTGTACATGCTTTAATTTTGATCTTGTAGGACTTTGCTAGTGCAACTTTCAGCCCTAACCTAGACATAGTTACACCACCAAGAGGACATGTAGAGCAGGTTCCAGATCAAATGGTAATTTAAATTTTTTATTATATATAAAGTCAATTATAAACTTTAAATTGAATATAAACATAATATGATATTTTTACATATTATTTTTCTTTTATAGCATGAGACACATATTGTAGTTGAGCATGTACAGACAGGTCCTGGAGAAGAGCTTGGTGCACAACCTCAGAATATGGTACAATTAAAATATGATAAATTATAAATTAAACTGAATTAAAAAAATAATAATTGTAGAGTTGTACATCTAATTTCAAATTTCTTTGTCTTGTTTATTTAGATTGATTTAGAGAATTTAGAGGCTGCTTCAGGTGCACCAGAGCATCCAGATGCAAATATGACGGTAATTTAATTTTATGATGGATTATAAATTAAATTTTCATTAAATCATTTTTCATTAGCTTACATTTGATTTCATCTTTCTCTTGTACAGAGTGTTTCAGGTCATCCACATAGTATGCATGGTGTGAAGAGGTCTCTTGATTATAGACACAATACATGACCTAGAAACATGTGATTTTATGTGTTATATTTTTTTATTTCATGGACTATATTTATGGTTTCTCATGTACTTTGTTGGACTTTATTTCATGCACTTAATATATTGGTTTCATGCACTTAATATGTTACATAAATTATGGACTTTATTATTGTTTGAAATTTTAATTTACACGTACATTTATGCATTTTATGTTCATAGTCAAGACATTAATAGAGGACATTAATGTGAAATTTAGTGATCTCATACATGGATTAATATCGGACATTTTAATATTTATACTTTGCAAATTTAGTGATTTCATACATGATATACATGATATGTACACTCAATAAATAGCGATAATTACTCAATGAACTTATTCAATTCACGTCAATCAATAATCAGTCAATAAATCATAATTTACAAACAAAAGAAATCTATTTATATACCAAAAAGGATAAAATTTTAAGAAATAAACAATACCATAGAAGATTAGAGAATAAAAGTATTAATAAATACTATAAATAATAGTTCATCTAACACTAATTTATAAGTTGTCAAAACAAACAATGACGTCTTAAGGGGGTTTCTAAAGGGGTCATAATAGAACATCTTAAGGGGATGTCCTAAGGGGTTATAATATGTCTTAAGGGGATGTCTAAAGCGGTCATAATAGAACGTGTTAATTAAGGAGATGTCTTAAGGGGTCTTAAGGGGATGTCTAAAGGGGTCATAATAGAATGTGTTAATTAAGGGGATGTCTTAAGGGGGTGTCTAAAAGGGTCATAATAGAACGTCTTAAGGGGATGTCTTAAGGGGTCATAATATGCCTAAATGAGATGTCTTAAGGGGTCTTCAGGGAGTGTCTTAAGGGGATGTATTAAGGGGTCATAATATGTCTTAAGGATATAATTGATTTAACAATAATGTATGCATGATATTTAGTGATTATACACGTAAACATAAAGTTTCAAAGTAGGAAAACATGCACATTTAAGAAACAAAATATATAGAATATTGATTTGATACATACAAGTACATAGAGTATGTTTAATTTTGTAAGTATGTACGTACATATATGTCATCTCAAAACAATTTTTACAAAATTTGGATATGCCATCTCAATAACATCTCAAACTCGTGGCTAGAATGTAGTAGGTCTTCACACCACCTGATATCAAAAAGGTACAAGCAATATCAATGAAATCATCAAAACATACATATTTTAATTTATATAAAACTATCTAATTGTACAGAACTCAAGTACCTACAATTAAAAGTATTCCACACATGTTTGTAGGATGAATCTAGGCATCCTCTCCTTTTTGTTTCAAATTATGAGATCAATGCAATGATGGCTTTAGGATACAAAAAATTACAATAAATCAATTTTAACTATTAATGTCCAAGCAATATCAATATGTAATCAAAACATGTATTTAAATATAATTTAACTAATAATTACTTGTTTTTACCAAGTATTCCATGTTGTCTACGTTGAATATGCATGGACTAGATCCTTTTTCTGATTATGCCTTGAAGATGTATAAAAAGAAAATTTAAATCAATTTCAACTAATAACACACTTGACCAATGTCGAAACATGTATTTAATGTATTTAAAAGGACAAAATAAAACTAAAACTATACCTGTATTTACTTATTCCATTGTACCATTTGTATCCTCTCTTTTTTGCAATGCATCTATGATTGCCTCATGCTCTTCCATAGAAATTGACCATAGCAATTTTTTTGAAGGTCTTCCATGATACCGCTCTAGTTTTATATTTGTTGCCACCACCAAATGTGAATAATGCATAATCTTTTTATGTGTTTCATAGTCTTCGAATACAGGTAGACCATTCTTTCTTCTCAAGTATTTTCGTAGCCAAGTGCCAAAACCACCAATGATCCTATTGGAAAACATGTTCAAAAACCATCATCAAATAAGTTCTCAAAATTTTCTTAAGGGGATCAAAGACTTGTTCTAAAAAATTGCTTAAGGGGATCTAAAACTTGTTATCAAAATTTTCTTAAGGAGGTGTCTTAAGGGGATCACCGTACCTGTTGGATAATGAAAGCCATCATCATCTTCTCGAGGTGTTATCAACTTATGTTTAGTTTCCACATAACGATCCAACCAATATTTTGTTTGCTCTTCATTCCCCTCAGGTGCAATAACAACATACACATGTCCTGCAAACAAAATTTGATTTAATAACTTGTGTATATCCATATAAATAATTTAGTATTACAAAATAACTTAATAAAGTGAAATAAAATGAAATAAATTGAATTAAAATTACCTTCTTGTACAAGGTCTGAAACACGGTCATAATCTTCAGATGCAAACAATTGATCATTTTCTTTAATAGTTCTTTCATATTGATTATGTGCTTCTGCAGGTGTCAACGATCTTTGCTCCCACTGTTCAACCCATTCTGTATTTTCACAAGCTTCCCAATCTCTTGAGATACAAAACTAGAAAAAACATGTAAGCTCCCTTGTCCAACTAGTCCATGTGCTTGCTATCACACTCCTAAATGAATTCCATTTAGTAGATCCACTAATTGTCTCACAATCAACTCTAGATACAATGTTCTCCTCTTCCACCAACCAAAAGAATCAATGAACTGTAGAGTAATCATTCGAACCAGGTGCAAATAATCTTCTATTACACCAATCCACAATCTCATGTGCATCTTTAAATTTTACTAAATCCTCGAATTTTAATTGTTCTCTAGCAAGAATTCTTTTGACACACGCACCAGCTCCATCATGTTCTCCTTTACCATGCCCAACTTAAAAAAACTCCATATATGTTGGACATTAAGTTCCTTGTGAACCCTACTTAACCAATAGAACATTCTAGCATTTTTGAACTGCCCCGTACAATTATCTGACCATATGAGGTGTTCTTTCATATGGATTCCTCTTTCTCTTAAATTTCTATAAAATATACTAAAACAATATTGAACAAAATCTAATGAGTGTAACTAATTGTCACTCAAATAAAAATGATACTCCCTCAAAAAATTTCTATCATCCTCGCTATCATCTACATGTCTATAAACAATATGAACAAATATAGCTACTTGCACTAAATTATAATATTGAGATTGAATTTCCTCTTGCAGCGAGTATAATTCTCCGTAAAATCAACCACGAAAGTATAGTACCAATTGGAAATGTGTTTCTACATGTGAAATTGGCCATCAAGCCATCGAGCATGTTCAGAGTGCATGACATATTTTGGTACAATTTTATTATTAAATTCACTCATAAATGCATGCACACTAACTTTTTCTGTAACTAAATCACAACGCTTTCCTATTTTTCCATCTTTTAAAGAATAGTGAACATTCTAAATTTTTTGACATCTACTAATTGTTGTCCAAAATCATGATCAACACTTTCATGCAAACAAATTCTTAAAAGTGAAAGATTTCCACAATTAATGCATTTTCCAGAAATACAAGAGCTTAAATAAAATAATTTATCATTAGATTTTTCACAAAATAAAACTGAAATAAATTCTCTTATTGCTTTAGGTGGCATATCAATACCACAATCCTGTATAATCATGTTAGTATGCAAGGTACAATGTATATATCGAAAAACATCATAAAAATAACAAAATTGAACATGTATTTTACAACAACAAGATATTCATTGCTTATTAATTTTTACATACCAGGGTTTACATTTTTCAAAAGACCTTTGACTTATTTTAATATTACTAGGTAACACTAAATCGCTACAAATTTTTCTATAAAATTCAATTTGTGTTGTATCTAATAGGTGTTTTTGGTGAGGATCGTGAACTTTGGACCCCACCCTTAATTTTAAAACATCTCTAGAATTAGATGAAACCCTAGTATTATCATGCCAATATTTTTTGATCAAAGATTTAATTTCTACATTCAATTTTATATCAGACCTCGGTAGTCGTCCACTGAAACTCCAACATTGATTGATAGGATCATTTTTTATACTTTCTCTTCTTTTTTTCACTCTTAGTAATGATTTAGGATGTATTTTTAACACTTCACTAATATTGCTTACCATTATTTTATTTAAAGTTTCTTTATTAACTATAGCAGTAGTTATAGCTCCTCTTGTTGTGTTTTTATCTTTAGATCGACTATTTTTCTCAATAGATTGAATGGCACTAGCAACAATAGACATAACATGTTTTAATGATTGATCTTTTCTTTTTGGTTTAACATAAAAGCCTAACCTTTTCATTACTTTCCTTATTTTTTGCACTCTCATCAATTGCATCATTAGTTGACATTGAAATGCATTTTTTTTATGATAATAGAATTTGGTTTATATTCTATTCGCATGTGTTCTTATTTGCCTCCAAGAAATTTGACCAGGAAGATTATCGAAAACACCACTTCCAATTTTTAAAAAATTATTCTCATTAAATTCAACATCACATTCTAGATTTTCATCTTCATTTTCATATTCATCTACATTTTAATTTACATTTTCATCTTCATTTTCATCAACAAAACGGTTTTCATTTTCATTTTCATTTTCGTTTTTGTTTTCATCAAAAATACAGGTTTTGTTTTCATTTTCAAGAAAATGATCATTTTGATTTTCACTTGCAACAAAAGATTTTTCTTTTTTGTTTTCAACAAATTCTATAAAATTTTCATCTCTCTAAATATAGTCAATGTCAACATCATTAAGTCTAGCATCTTGTAAAACTTCTACATACAAATTTACCATTCACTAACATGTGGATTTGAAGACGTACCTAGATTTGTGTATATTGAAACATTCTCCATAGCATTCAAAGAGGGATTTGAAGACATAGTAGGACTTGCTTGTATAATCATATTCTTCTTTAAATTGACTCCTTGCAAATTAGCTTCATCTACAACCATGGTATCCTCAATGTTTTCATCTTCAATAGTTGTTGAATTGGTTGCTCCACCATCATTCATTGATTGCATTCTCATTCTTCTTTCTCTTTGTCTTTGTCTCTCTTTTTCCCTATTTGCTTCAACTTCTTGAGGAGTTAATGGCTTCCTTCTCTTATTACGAGCTTTATCTCCCATAATTATAAAATTCTCAAGCACAAATGAATGTTAATAGTGAAATACTTCAAAATATTCAATCCAAATTAGAAGTTGAATACCTATTAGGACAAAATTCTTCCTCTTGTGTTCCTCAAAACAAGTAGAAAACTACCACAATTCCACTTTAAAAATTGTTTCCTTCATGCCTCCTTTGAAAAATTCAATCCATATTGCAAATTGAAACCTTTTGTTCCTCCAAACAAGTACAAAAATAACACAATTCCACTTCAAAAATGGTGTAGATGATGCCTCGTTTGATAAAATCAACTAAAAATCAAGTTCACCACCTGTAAATACAATAGCTTATGAAAAATAATTTACTTTTACTGCTCTTGGCCATACATGTGAAGTTGCAAACTTCACAATAAATTTTTGCAGTGTATTTAAATAATATAAATGGGATCCCGTTAATAAAATGGGATCCTATTTACTATAAATTGGGATCCCGCTTATAAAAATTGGGATCCCGTTTATAAGAAGAGGGATCCCATTCTATAATCGATATCTCGTTCGTCAGCATTGAATTTCGGGGCCATTGGTTAGCAAATGGGATCCCGTTTCATTCACAACGGTTGAAATATAGTTGAAAGGGAATGGGATCCTAATTATAAGATGGGATGTCGTTTATGAATAAACGGGATCCCATTTTATAATCGGGAACTCGTTTTTTTAAAATTTGAATTTTCTTTTGCTTTGTGGTCGGGTTTTTTCCTAGGTTTTTGGTTCAGGAAAAGAATTGGAAGTTCAAACCTAAGCCTTCAACCCGGTTTGACCTGCAAGTTGAAGGTCCTAACAATGTCAAAGAAAAATATTGACTTTGGACATATGGCTTACGACCTTTTTTGTAGAATTTTCTGATGAAATTAAAACCCATTTTAGATGAAACTATTCAAATTCTAAATATGTAATTTTTTTTGCAATTGGATTATTTTTTCTATTTTTCAATTAATTTCTAATAAAATTGGTCCATAAACTTCAAATATCAGAGTTTTTTACTATTTTAATAACTTTTGATCAACATAACATTTTGACAAATAGATTGCACGAGAACAAACTTCAGACAATTCTTTTCAATTTAAAAAATAAAAAATAAAAAAATGATAAGTTTAGGTCATCTTATGCATGTCGTACATGATTTTTTAAAACGACAAATCTGCCTAATAAAAATTTAACAAAAAAATATATTCAATAAAAATTACAAAAAAAATCAAGAACAAGCTTCAGTAAGTCATAAAACGTATCCCAAAAGGATTTAGAAAAATACGATAATTTAAGTCAAAATATGGATGTCGTACATGTGCATGGTATGGTAAAAAAAATGACTTTTCAACAGTGGTTTTTAGAAATGCCTATTAAAACTCAATTTGTACAATCTGGGTATTGAAATAAATTACATATTTGGAAACTAGACTCTGAGCACTACATTTTATGATCAGTGAATTTTTTAAATATTTCATCTCTAAGTGCTTCAAATTTTAAGGTCAAATGTGTCAAATTCTAAAAATCAGGAAAAACACTTCCACTTTTTGGCCAAAAAGTGAACTCAACTTCTTGCACACACCCAAGAGTGTGAAGGATAGTTAGGAGTATCGATGCTTCCCACGTCTATTTACATGGCCGATGTGGTTCCTTCTATCAGTATCCCTTCTATCTTCGAACAATTTGAAACTATCAAAGTAAATAGGGTCCCCTTAGGCTTTAGCTTCATCCCCCCTGTCACCTATAGTGGTGGAGGCTTTGGTAGGATGAGTGGTGGGGGCTTTGGTAGTGGGGGTGGATTCAGTAGTAGAGGCAGTGTTAGTGGATGTGGCTCTGGTGGAGTTCATGGTGGTGGCTCTAGTGAAGGTCCTATTGGTGGTGGTGGCTCTAGTAGTGGTTGTGGTAGAAGTCACACCAGTGGCGGTTTTGGAGGTTACTTTGGCAGTGGTTCTAGATGAGGTTCCTCTGGCCCTCTATCTTCTAATGACCCTATTCTGAATATTCTTCTTCAAAATATAGGTAAGATGCAAAGCCAATTGACGATTCTTTCCCAAGCCTCAACCCAGTCTATCTTCTAGCCCTTCTTCCAACACAACCCATTGTCAGTTGCAATATTAAGCACTCCCTTCCCCCAAGGAATGTAGATTCCTAAATTTGAGAAGTATGGCACTAAAGGAGTTCCACAGAAACATGTGTCAACCTTTAACACCCTGTGCACAAAATTCTTCCATCATGGTACATTGATAGCTAAACTATTTCCCTGATCTCTTAAGGACACAATGCTCAAGTGGTATTGTCCCTTGCCTGAAAATTCTATTTTATCATTTGATCAACTAGTAAATCAATTCCTTAGGAAATTTCAAGAAAACATCAGGCCGTAGATGACCTTTTTAAATCTCGTCCGATGTAAACAAGGAGATAACAAAAAATATTTGATTTCATAGCATGCTATCAAGTGCTCCTTTCACAAATCTCATATCAGTTGCTTGATTCTGACATGCAAAAGGTATTCATAGGGAACTTATAAAGGCCTTAGCAAGAGAAGTTCACCCTTATGAAATACCCTTCTTTCATGCACTTGTGTGCAGCCTTACGAGAGTACCAACAGATGGTTGTTCAATTTGGGGGATCCTCCTCACACTCCCGTTCTGAGAAAAATTTCATCATATCAATCTCTGGGAAAGAAAAAGTTGTTACAAATGTAGTAGCCACTGTTGATGACAATAGCCTCAAATGTAACCAAAAATTCACAAAGTTATTAGAATCTTATTCTTCTATTTTATAGAATTTGTTGAAGGATAATATCGTAACCTTGTCGAGTCCTAAGCCTATTAATGGGAGCACTTATTTTCAGTACCATCGAGTTAATGGACATGATACCAAATGTTGTGTGCGGCTCCATCATGAGATACAAAACTGCATTAAGGACGGTACCATTTGTGTCGATGGGAGTAAAAAAAATGCTAACAAATCAATGGTGAAAGCTAATAGTGAACTACAGATATACATGGATCCATTTTAGTCACACTTTGCTAACATGATTGTCAATCCCACTGATTTTGTTGCTCAACTTGAGGCCTATGTGAATATGGTCACAGTGACATCTACTGCTCTACCTACACTTGGTTTGCCAGACATAACATTCACATCATGAGATTTTCCCCTAAACAATAAACCCTCACCTCTCTACATTCCCGCTTGTGTCAATGGTAACATTGTGACAGGAGTCTTGGTAGACCCCACAAGTCATGTGAATATCATCATAGAGGAAGCATTGGTATTAAATTCATTGCAAAGGGAAGAATATGAAGAAAAAAAATCTACCATCTGCATGCATGATGGTATGTGTCTAAAACCTTATGGCTTGATAACTTTGTCTGTCTTGGTTGGACCCAGGGTTGTTGACACATATTTTGATGTTATCCTATAGTCAAATCTATTCAGGTTGAAGCTAGGCATACCTTGGCTAGCTTCCATGAATGGGATCACCTCTATTATTCACAAGTGTTTAAAATTCTCCCATGAAGGTGTCGTGCATGTAGTGCATGACATTGGATACCAGCCCTTGATATCCTGTGGTGGATATCCATTGGATCACTTTTGGCCCTCCCTAGTTGGTCCGCTCCCTCTGAGAATGGACCTACTTTACAAGAATTATGTAAAGTATAAAACTAGGGGGCAAGGGATAGCCAAAATTGATCCTTCCTATGATAAAACAATCAGTTGTCTCCTCCTCCTGAGAGGAGGAGAAGCCTATACCAACTACTCCCTCTTCCCATAAAGGGAGGGAGAATTCCATGCCAACTCCCTCTCCTCGTAAAGGTAAAGAGAAGGTTACCTCCTCCTGGACTACCTCATCCTTTTTGGGAAGAGTATTGGATGAGTTAGCCTGATGACTATCCACTGAGTCCAATGATTCCTTCTTGGTGTAGGCCGAAGCTCAAGATTGCAGATCTCCCTAATGAATAACCCAGACCATGGTTCTACTTATATAGTAGAAAGAAAGGTTCCTGAAGGGAATTTGATCTATGACCTCCTACCTCTCCTGCTCCTAAGGTAGTGAACTGGAAGAGGCCTACTACTGAGGCTCTTGAGCCGACTCTCCTCGCTGTTCCTCAACTTGTTCCTTTTGTGCTCATTTAGGAACCTGTTCCTCTATCGAAGGCAACCATAGGACATTCCCATGGTTGAGTAAGAACCTTCTATTACTTCATAGCCTCTATCCTCCAATTCAAATAGTCATAGAAATCACCTTGCAAGTGAGCGCAAGCACCGGTGAAAGGATCTCTTGGCTGAGTAGGCTGCGTCGCAAAGGAAGGAGGAAGAAATGACTGCACTTACTTTAGGGCCTCTTACAATGTCACCCTCTTCCCTTCCTTCTGCTTCTCTTTAGTCTAGTCCTAGACCACTTTTAGCTTTCATTCTGAGTACAAATGCATCTAAACCCAAGCGGGTACAGGTGTTCATCACTCCTTTGGTGGAGTTGCCTTTGTTGATGTGCATTCTAGATATCCAGCCTTTCTCGAAGCCCATGGATATGATTAATACCTTGGTTATATCCACTGCGGTTCTTTCCTCCTCTTCCTCTACACCTCTAGCCTTGTCTATGGGGATTTCATCTCCTCTGACAAAGAAAAAGGTGGAGTTTGGTCCTTCTAGCAATGGAGGACATAAGAGGAACCTGCCTTCTCCACAAGGTGGCCCTACATTGACTTGTTCTATCTTTGTGGCAGAACAGTCCCAACTTCCCCTAAGTTTTTCATCACTCCCAAGTCCTTCAGTGATCCTAGCAATGAATATCAAGCACAGCCTTCCCCATCCACTGAAGTTAAACATGATGCTCCTGTGGGGTGCATGTTTAACTCTATGGATGAGGTTTTGACCTTGTCAACGATCTTCACAAAATCACTGACCTTAGCTCCACAAGAGCTCAGTGAAGAAGACCTTGCAAGGCCTTTTTCCTTGGCCCTTGTTGCGGGAGGGTTGTATGCTCCTCCTCTTAACATCCCTCCATTGCAGGCTCATCCTCCTTCCCCCTATGATGATCTACATTAGGAAAAGGATGACCTCTTGGTCAATCAATGAATTGATGTTCCCTAATTATGTCCACGAAGAGCTCTCACTCTTCCTCCATCTTGGTCAGATACAAGATTCTCTTTTCTAGTGAATCCTTGAATTCATAGTCTCATAGTGCATTTTGAAGATGTAGAGAAGAAAACTCTAATAGGATATGAAGATTAGCCTTTGCTCTGAAAACTAATTAGAATGGAGACATCCCAATCACTCTTTTCCTAGTTGTCTTGTTAGCCCACAATGCATCATATAACTTTTTATGGCAATTTCTTTGATTTTCATCAATCATTTTGTACATAATTGTAAAAATATTCTTATTTCTATCCTCTACCTAACCATTTCCTTAAGGATAAACTGTAGATGTGTGAGATAGGATGATACCATACTTGTAGCAAAATGTTGATATTTCATGGGAAGAAAAGTTAGTGGTATTATCAATTATGATTTTGTGTGGAACACCAAATTGTACCAAAATATTTTCTTTGAGGAAATTACATACTAGTTCTGATGATGTTTGTTTCACCACAATTGCCTCTACCCATTTAGTAAAATGATTTGTCACCACTAGCTATGGGTATGGTTAGTACTAGAATTTGGATGTATTGGCTTGATGAAATTAAGACCCCACCATTGGAATGGTTCCTTGATCACAACTGGCTTCAATGACAATGTGACAAGTTTAAATTTTCCTTTAAATTTTTGACAAGTTCACACCATTTCACCCACACATTCACATCTTGAAACATATCGTTCCAATAAAAGTAATTTTAGAGAATATTGAAGGCCATAACAAATGATGAGAATTGACCCCCACAAGATTTTTTATGAAAACACTAAAGAAGCCTCTTATGTTTCTCTCTATCCACACACCTGATGAAGGTACAATCAATCCCATTTTTGTAAAGTGTATCACCCCAAATGATATAGTTTATCACTTTCAATTTGATTTTCCTTTTCTGTTTAGGAGAAAAATGCTTAGGACATTCTCCCTATGTGAGAAAATACACTATGTTTGAGAACCATTCATTTGTTACCCCGAAAAAGGATGAGGATTAATTCAAGGTTTTCTTCCTCCCATGTTTCTAGCTCATTCTTCACAAGTAACTTGCATAAACCTCTTCCTCTCACCAACTTGGTAGGCTTAATTTTTATGTTATACTCTTGTACCTTGGCGATCCATGAGGATCTCTTGTTGTGTAAGAATAGTCTTCACAGCTATATTAGTCACATAGATGGTGGAATATGCATTCAAGATATAAAATATAAATTGCTTCACCGCTCTAACAATAAAATATACATGTTTTTCTATAGAAGAATTCTTCAATTTGTGCTTATTTAAAGGAACACTCATAAAAGTGATAGGTTCTTCCACTTTCTCTTCATTATATTACATCAAGATGGAAGATAAGGTGGTTTCATAAGCATAACAATATATGTTAAACTCCTTATTAAAATCTAGATAAGACAACATCACGGCATCTTGTACTGCAGACTTTATCTTATTGAATACTTTCTTTCCTTTTTTTTCCAATTAAAGGTAACATTACCTTTCATCATGTAAAAAATAGACCTTGTTATCTTTGAAAGGTCAAGCACAAATTTCCTTAAGAAATTTATTTAACCTAAGAATGACCTTACATCTGGCTTGCTAGAAGGTAGTGATAGTTGTTGAATTACCTTAACTCATTCTAGATCAATGTGAATCCCTTCTTTAGATATGATGTGTTTGAGTAACTTACCTTCTATGATACCAAAATTGGACTCTTTTGGATTTAAAGGAATACCCTACCACCTACATCTATACAACACATATTTTAAATGGTAGGCATGATCTTCAGGTTTCCTTGAAAATACCATCAAGTCATCTAAATAGATAACAATGATATTATTTCTCAAATCCCCAAAAGAAAGATCCATCACCCTTTAAAAATTTTCACCTACATTCATCAATCTGAAAGGAATTCTATTGTAGGAAAAATTACCCCACATGTTGTGGTGAATGTTGTTTTGTATTGATCCTCAAGAGCTACATTGACCTAGTTATAAATTAAGAAGTCATATAGCATTGACATCATCTTAGAACCTGAGACCATCTATAGAATATGATCCATATTTGGAAGTGGATATTTATCTTTAAGGGATGTTTGATTTAGATTATGAAATTCAACACAAATTCTAGTCTTACCATTCTTCTTCCTGAAAGGAATCTAGGTGAGTGAAAATAACTTCCTACACTAATCTAAGTAGGGGAGAGTTAGAAAATTTTGTTTTAACACCTTTAAATAATTACAACAAGATAAGAACATAGAGAATAAGCGAATAGTACTAGCAACAAAACATATAACAATGACACCAAATATACATGGGGAAAACCCTTTTGGGTAAAAAACCCCACCCTCAAAAAGCATAGTACTATTGTATTACTTTAAAATGAATTACAATACAAACCCAAGTACAAATCCTTCTTCTATAAGTGCTTCAAAATGAACACCTATTTTGGAGTGATATCGACAACACTTCATTAGCTGCAAACAAACTATGCATTGTACAATGCAAGGCATACATTTTATAGAGAATACAAGCCAAGAGAAGCTTCTAGAAGAGGATGGGTATCCAAATACACATGGCACAATATCCCGCGCCATAGACATGCATTTAGACACATGTAACATATTCCCTTACACCCCTTACAATTTTCAAACATGAAAATATTCCTTCATCAAGCTTGGGCACCTAGAATATACTAAAAATAGTTATGACAGATGCCTTACACATCTTACAACTTTCGTAGAATCTATTTGTGTGATCAATTTTAAGTATGCAATAAATAATGAATGTAAATTAAAACAAATCAAACACACCAATAAGACATTATATCAAAAATAGAAAATCAAAAGAATAGAGAGGCAAACTCAATATTCTATCATCGATGCCATTCTATCCTCCTCTATCTCCAGTGTTTTCATTGATTCCAACTGGCTCTCAGATCTTGGGCTAGGCTCAACAAACAGTCTTCCTAGAGAACGAGATTGAATATGAATGCATGCAATGCTAAGACATGATTATTCTAATGCTAAACATGATTGCTAAAATAAAAGATTATGAAAATGCTATGAAAGCTAAAGTTGATAATGATGATGCTAGAATGCTAGAATACAAGTGATCTCTAATTCACATGTATTGTGTGTAACCTATGCTTGGATTTGCAATGGTATTTATAGAGTTTTTGAAAGCTCTTGATTGGCTGATATGATCAACGACTATCAAAATTCCTAGTATATCGAACGGTTGAAGATGGATAAGACTAAAGAAAAATAGAAGAAAACATAAAGCAAGATTTGTTTTCTTTTCTGTAAAAAGAGATAAGATGAGATGATAAAGATGAATTGTAAAAAAAATCATCTTTTTATGAAAATTTGAAAATATTTTGAAGATAAATAATGAGTTATAAATTCAATTATTTATTTACTGGTGACATGGAAGATTTCTTAATTAAATAAAATATTTAATTAAGATTTGAAAGATAATGGAAGATTTCATAATTAAATAAAATATTTAATTATGATTTGAAAAGATTTGAAAGATATTTAATTAAATAGAGATATTTAATTAAATTTGTGGAAATGAAATTAATTATATAAAATATTTAATTAATTAGAAGAAAGATTTGAAATAGGAGAAAAGAAATTCAATTCAATTAATTCAAAGATTTAATTAAAATTAATGTGATAATTAATTTAAATAAACAATGATATTTATTTAATTAATTAAGTGGACTTAAAAAAGTGATAATTAAATAAAAATGAATTTATTTAATTAAAATAAAAGAATAAAGTGAATGAACAATATAATTAAATTAATTAAATTTAATCATATGTAGAAGACTTTAGAGAAATTAATTAAATAATAAATATTTAATTAAATTCCAGGATTAATTAGACATGACCAATTTTATGCATGTATATTTGTCCCCTCTTTGAAGTGATGTGTGAAACTCATTGCTTCAAAGAAAATATTCCTGCTTTTGAAATTTGTTGTGTTTGATTTTGCTCCTTGATTAAAAAAATTTTAACTAATATGCCCCTGATTTGACTCTGATATGTTTCCAATATTGATGATGCCCCCTCGGGAGGTAAATCACTGATGATGAGAAAATGTTGATGATAAAAGTCAAATGATGAAAGGGACACAGTGATTTAGCTCCCGATGAATGATAAAAAGAAAATGCCCCAGTTAAATAAAAAAAATGCCACCAAAAACCCACTTGGTTTGACCTTTGAAAGGTAAAAGGGTAAAAAGAAAAGTCATTTGCACTTTTTGACTTTTGAGGAATCTTTTGCTTTGATAGTGACTTAGTGGGATGGAGATCCCTACTCACCAACATAGATTCGAGCGGTCCCACCGATATCAACGACCAACCATGTATGGACCACCAGTGAGTCAATTTGAACCTTTGTATTGTGAATTTTTTTGTTTTGAATCAATTTTTGATGCATTCTAGCATTGTTTTAGGTTAGAACTAGTCGTTTTAGCACTTTTAAGAAATAGAATAACACATTCAAGGTTTTTGTTAGCGCATATAGGTCATAGAATAGTGCTTTTAGCTTTTCGCAGTTTAGCGCATTCAATGAATGAAGTAGTGCTTATAGGAGGCTAGGGTTGAATTGGGTACATTAGTGCATTTAGGTAGAAAATTAGTGTTTATAGGGTTTTAGCACATCCAGGGGGTGAAATAGCATTTTTGAGATATGAAGTAGCGCTTTTGGGGAAATAGTGCTTTTAGGAAATGATGTCGCTTATTCAAGGCACAGAACTGCACATATGGAGTTTTAGCACACATGGGGGAAACTATAGCGCATTTAGGGTTTCATCCCTTTTAGGCCACATAGTAGCACTTTTAGGGAAAAAATGGATAGAATGCTTGATGATGAATTATTGCTTCCTTGGTCAATGGATAGTGAAATTGTCATGTCATCATGTTGATAAATTGATAACTTTGCTTCCCATAAAACAAAGAGTAGAGAGTTGATAACTTTGTTTCCAAAAATAAGAAACAAAGAGTAGAGGATTGATATGAATTTTTGATAAATTTGCTTTTTGCAATAGAAAACAAATAGTAGATTGATTTGATTGAAACATATTTGGATTCGTGATTGAAATACAAATACGATGATGATTTGATTGTGTGATAAATTTTATTTCCTAGAAAAAGAAAACAAATAGCAAAATGATGATAGAGTAGATTGATGTGATGGGCAGATAGATTTTGTATTGATGTCCTGATATGAGTCGTTTAGATAGAGCATTTGATATGGTTCACTGATATGGGTCATTGATTGATATGGGTCACTTGATATGAGTCTAATTGATATGAGTCTGATAGATTGCTTTTGTGATGACCAAAAATATGAGGTTTTCAAAAACCTCAAGATTAGAGAGCGTCATCCTGTGGGATGGGATAGGATTCAAGATTTGACACCTATAGATGTGCAGCTGATATTAAGTTGTGGGTTGGGATCTTTATTGCGATGCCTCCTGTTTAGGCCAACAGGGGCTTGTTGACTGTGTTAGCTGAGAGATGGAATTACGAGCATAATACCTTTCATTTTCCAACTAGTGAGATGATGGTGACCCCAGAGGATGTATACAAGATTTTGGGGATCCCAGTAATAGGTGCCCTTATGGTCTATGATCATAAGGAGGTGGGTGGGATAGATGCACTCAAGAGAGTGTTCAGAGATGCACATATAGCAAGATATTGGGTGTTGTGGGTAGACTTCAGAGGATAGTCGACATTACCTATAGTGTTGGGTACTTTTATTGGAGGCTTCCTTTGTCTGGATCACTGGTCAAAGGGGTTATTAGTTGGATGGGGTAGGATCATCGAGCAGATGATGGGTTAGCCAAGGAGATATGCCTAGGGGAGTTGCATGCTAGCTCACTTGTATCATGACCTACACTAGGTAGTATATAGAGGATCATCGAGTTTATCATGTGGTGTTACGCTACTCCAGATCTGGGCATGGGAGCATATTGCTATGACTAGACTGCTTTGTCCAAGGGCGAGGCTGCCAAGTAGGCCATATATGTATGCATATTCATTTTCACTTATCCAACCCAAGTTGGGAAAGGTGGAGTATTAGAGACATACTTTAGATGACATGGATGCAGTGATATGGAGGTCGTATATTGACTGTGATGTATGGGACACAGATCCTTTGGAGATGCCATTTGTAGGTATACCCTGGTTCCTAATAGGTCACACTCTATTTATTATAGATATTTTTGGCTTTGCAAGTACAAAGGTAGTTCGGTTTCACACAAGGTATGCCTCAGGGTGTTGCACACTACGGATGGTGCAAGGATGAGCCTGGATGGGGTCCTTGCATTGCTTACCAGGTTGCATATACTGAGTATATGGCACTGCAGCCTAATGCATGGGATCCTAGACTTGATATTATTGATGTCAGTATGTCAGAGGAGTATTCAGTGTACTATCACACACATCCATTTCCTCGATTTACATGTCTAGATTAGTTGGCACCCATTTTGGTGGCACCTCAGCTAGGTGTTGGGAGACAGGAGGATGTGGCAGGTGGTGAGTAGGCAGCTATCAAAGGAGAGGGGGAGGAGAGTGGAGAGGAGGGGAGCCCAGATGATAGTGATGGGGATGATGGCAGAGAGGGCAGAGGTGGAGAGTAGAGGCTAGTGAGATTGAGGCTAGATTTTTTGGGTAGTGTTCAGGTTAAGCGGAGGCCTAGGACTTGTATTGGACGGAGGACAGTGATCTAGGTTGCTCCAAAAGTCTAAACAAGATACATGAGATATGGTCAAAATCAATAGACATGCTCCAAAATAATGACATAAATCAATAATCCTGCATCAATCAACTAAGGATGGTTGGTGGAGCCCCCTGATAGAGCTGGTCTCGAGGATGGTGGCCTGCCACTAGTCCCTACATCAGGATCCTATTGAGGCCCTGTGACCCCTCTTCTCTATCACTATCTATGATTTGCTCCTGGTCCTGTTGTGGGACCACGGGAAAGGCTCTCTGCACTCAAGAGGACACAACTCATATCGAACTCGATAGTATCAGCCTCCCTAGCCATCTCAAATCCCTCTGCAATAGCCTCTCACAGGGATGCACTCTTAATAGTGCTCATGAGTCTTTGTGCCACACCCTCAGCCTCTACTGCCCTCCATCTAAATTAATCCCTCCCTGCAATCAACTAGGCTACCTGTGGGTTGGCGGCAAGAGGAGGTACATGTACCTATACATGTGCCTATGCCTGTGTCTATGACCGTGCCAACTATGTTTGTAGTTGTGCTACCAAACCCTGAGCCTAAGCCAACTGGCTCTACAACTGTGCTTGATTTCCCTGTAATGTATGTACTCTTCTTCTCTACCGAGTACTTTGTTCTTTCATAGAGGCACTAGTTGACTCTTTCCTCTTAGCTCCAACAACAGATTTAGTCTCAAAGGACTTATGAGCAACTAGGGAGGGGGTAGAGGTCCTACCTAACCTTCTAGTATTGTGGGCACCTTCTAAAGGATTGGATATGACTTTGGATTTCTCCACAGGGTCCTTTGGTAGTCCCGTCATCTCCACTACTTATGCCTTCATCTTTTCCACATTCTTTGTGATTTCCTTTTTTCTTTTGCTCCATATGAACTTCACTAGATTTTTATTCATAAGTATCATATCTTCTTTCTTTAGGGTCTCTAAGAATACTCAACATTTGCTCTACTAGATTGGTAATCACATCTTCAACTACCTCATATACCATTTTAGGGATCCATATTGTCTCAACAGCTTCCATAATACAACAATCCTTGTTGACCATGAAGATGATATCATTTTTGTACTTCTCCACAACACTCTTAGGAATCCTTTCCATTGCTTGCATATTCTCCTGAGATGTTTTGAAGAAACCCCATAATGCACTTTTTTGTGTGTTTGCATTCCCCAATCTTCTCAAGTGGTCTCTGATTTGTGCAACTAGAACATTACTCAACCACACAATGTTCTTTGTGTCGGGTACTTCTCTGAGAAAGAAGAATAGTAATAATATGATCAATGTTCCATACCAAAAGGGGTATCAGGATTCTTTGGTCTTTTGTAGGTTGTCCAACAACTATTTCCTTAACAATTCACATCGATCAAAATTTGAGCCTTTCTTCACTATTTCAAATGCAGTATTGATTGTTATAGAAAAAAAAAATCTTTGTTTGTGAATAAAATATTATATCCAATCATCATGGATGCATTCTTAACAACATGATCTTCATTTTTCTTTACCATTAGGGCTCTCTTTTCAAATTTTACACTCGTTAAATTCTTCAATATTTCATTCTTCATAGACTTAAGAGTCAAAATTGGTCTGGTTGAGCATAAACTTGTCAAAAATATAATAGCTTCCTTATTGATCATGTATGGTTGGTCTAACCAATAAATATTTCATGAATTCTACTCAACATATATCTAATCCATTCATCAACATAGCAAAAGATAGGAAAATTATTCCAAACATCTAGCTTCTTCTTCGTTAAACTTTCATACTTAGGTTTTAGCTCAAAATCATCACTAGTTAGCTCATTTACCCACACTTCTCCTAACTTAGAATGATTGTATTCTTCTATTTTTGCATGAATATAGATTCTGACATCTTCAGTATGTAATACACTAAAAGGAATATGCGAGAACACACCAACTAGATCCGATGCCATGGATTTATTAGTATGCTTGTTGAACTTAGGTCAAGTTCAATCCACAACATTGACTACTTGAGGGATAGACATCTTGAAATAATTATGAGATTATGGAAAATTAAGAAACTCTAAATACCTTTGAGATTACTGTCGGTTAGGGTTTCACACACTATTTTTGAATCACTTTAATTCACCTCTTCTCTGCTCTTCAATCTTCGAATACTTAATTGCAAATGAACTTTTCATATATGAAATCACATATAAACGCTTTTCAAAAGACCTAAAGTGCAATGGTTGCAATGATTAGTGTTCGGTCAAAAATTTGGAAAACCCTAACTGTGATGACACAATCACCTTCAAATATTCTATAAATCTCCACAACAAAAGATTCTTCATCAAAAATTTCACCAATAGATCAAGCATGTCAACCTACATATTATATCAACATGCTAAAGGAATCAACACCATATATTTGGTAGGGGCTTAAAGATCTTATGTTATAACTCCCCTTGAGCCAAATCTCTTCATTTAGTTTTCAGAGGAAACATCTACACCAAGAACTAGCATAGATTCATTCTTCACCTCATTCTCTTCCTTCTTTTTCCAGTTTTTTCTATTTCCTTCTTTACTTCTACTGGATCCACATTCTTTACTACATCAACATTATTTATTGAAACAAATGGTTTCACATTGTTTCTTTTGCAAAACTTTGCCATGTGTCCTAGTTTGTTGCATTTGTAACAAGTGACACCTTTTTGAACAAGCTCACTTCTTACCATTCTAGATATGCATACATTAGCCTTATGTCCAAATCAATTGCATGTATAACAATAGCCATTGAAATATTGAAACCTCATGCCATTATTATAGTCATTCATCATTTGGTTTCTGCATTCACCATCTCTATGACCAACTCTGTTGCATGTATAGCACTAAATGAGAAATGATAGAACATTCTGATTCATTCTACTTCTACATTTTATAGCCTCATGTCCAATTTTTTTGCAAGAATAATAATAACCATTGAAAGATAAATACCTTTGTGCATTGGGTTGTATGATGGGAGGCCTTTTGAAATCTTTCTTCTAGTTCCAGAATTGTTTGGCATTTCTCTTCTTGTCATTATTCTTCTTAACATTATTTGGGGTTTGATCTACTTTTGAACTTTCTCCTTTCTCAAACCCTAATCCTTCTTTGTATTTAGAACCCTTTTGATTTGCAATCATCTCATCAAGTATTATGGAGCTCTTCTTAAATTTTTCTTCTTGAATCCTTGCTTTCTTCAGATCTGATCTCAAAGTTACAATCTCTTGTTCAAGCTTTGAACATTGTTCAGATTTATCTTTCAGTTTGGCATTTAGACAGTCTTCAATTCTTTTTCCTTCTTCAACTTGCACTTTTAAATTAGTGATAATCTCATTTGATTGCTTAATCTTCTCATTTGTTTCTTTGACTCTATAGTTTTCTTGAGTTTCTCTCTCAACTTCTTAGTACATTCATCTACATCACTAAGATCCTTTTTCAAATCTTTATTATTGTCTTCTTCTTTATCCAAATCTTCAAGATTTGACTTGAGTTCACCTTCCATGCCAACTTTAAAATCTTCTTCAGTAAACCCCTCAGGGATTATCTCTTCTAGAGGAATAGGATACTTCCTTGTAGCCATGTGTTCAACCTCCAAGATCTATCTCAATGATCAAGCCAATTGAAGGAACCAAGCTCTGATACCAATTGTTGAACACCTGGAATACTAAGGGAGGGGTGAATTAGTATTCACAAAAATTCATGAACTTCATCAACTTAAATATCCATTCAATGCATCACATTAAACTTGTAGTAATAGAAGGGAACATAGAAAGCATGCATCACATCAAAGAACACAAGAACACAAAATTTTACTTGGAGAACCCAAAAGGGGAAAAACTATGGTGAGGATTAGCTCACAATATATTATAACTGGTTATAAGATATTACATAATGGTTCACTGCTAGGTGGACTCAATGTCCAGAGAATAGAAGAAATGGCTCACTGCCAAGGATTTGAATTGATACGATGCATCTACAATATGCTAAAGACAGTTCCAGTTAATCCTTGTAAAATGAATTAACACACTTCATGCTTCACCTCTTATCAACCTCTTCACACACTGAACTCTACTTTAGATCTCGCACACTTAATTATTTCACATCTAATAACATTACACCACACATCTCATAGCTCACTTTGCACAAGGAATTAACCTTATATATATACTGCTTCCAACACAAACATAAATTAGGTCAGCCTAATTGATGTATCGTGCATCCTCATAACTTGTTGGCTCAAAATACCAACACACACAACCCAAAACATATACATAATCAAAACAGGTCGATAGGGACCTATAATTATTGGCATAAGTCCGATCCAAACTTACTTTAACTCTGCATGACCTCAAACCCTTTAGGTCGGCACCGTTGGTGAAGCAACAATATAATGAACCAATTGTTCATCCACATTTCAACACGTGTACTTCCAAAGCACTTGACAAATGGAACAATGACACTTCTAACATTTGTAAGCACTCCCTCAAAACCTCATAGCAATACAATCATCCATGATGGACTGCAAAGCATTCCAATTAAGTACTATGTCATTGTAACTTTCTCATATCCAGAGCGATAATCTGTCAACTCCAACTTCAACTATGGAGGGATTCAAGATGGGAAACCTTGGATTTAGACTCCTCCAACATACACCAAAATTACCTTAGAACTGCATGACAAGATTCTTCTTAATGGAGCAATGCAAACCTCAAAATTGGTTCATTGTACATTGGAAACTGTACTCTAAGACTTAGGCAATTTTGCAAGATATTTGGTCTGCATCAGATCAACAAAATTGTAGCTATGCAATGGGTTTCCATCACTACATTCAATCATGCTCATCAGACACCAGCAATACATCAATGTTGATACTACAACAATGTTGACATCAATGACAACACCATAGTAGTATCACCTTCCATACATCCACCAATCTTCTCAATGACAAACTTCCAACACAATTTACTAGTTGAAGATGTCACAAATTGGAGAATGAAGAGTTCATTTAGAAGCAACCACACTTAATTAGCATTGAGGACAATGCTTCTTTGAAGGAGGGCCTACTATGCCCTTAATATTAGAGTACACACAGGGTTATGATTAGTTGTCTTGCGACTACCTTAACTCTTAATTAAGTCAATTTATCATTATTATATTATTATTTGGTTATTTAGGTCAGCCTAAGGCTTATATAGGGTTATCTTGGTCGGCTTGGGTGATATCCTTAGCATAAGTAGGATATATATAAGAGGTAGTGAGTCTTATTTGGTCATCAAATTGTGAATTGTGTTCTCGTTGGAAATATTTGGAAATTATCCCCCTTGAAGCGGCTTGTTATTCTTATCTATTATCACATATTTGCAACATATTTCATATTATATCTTCTATTGTGCAAGTTATTTCATTAGATCAACTATGGAGAAAATATAGTAGCATAACCCTATGATTACATATGTCACCTCATCATACCACCAAGGCATGCATCTAAAAAATAGGCAAGTCTAAAATTAAAAAAAACAAGGATAGTTTCTAATACCATGTGGTAAAACCATGGGAAAATTTACTACCCAAATCAATATAATATCCAATAGCTTGTAATGCCATGTATCCTAAGTATGATGATTTTGAAATCACTTTCCTACTTTGGGTAGGATTTTAGAATTTCTCATATTGGGATAACTTTCCTTCATTCCCTTTGCCCTTTCCTTCCCAAACCTTTTTCTTATACAACCTTCTATTTTTCCCTTTCCCTCATTAGAATGGTAACAAGTATGCAATACCCTCTATCTTTAATCCTTATTGGTATCAATTATGTCAAAATATATATCCTTGCTCCTTCTTATATTAGGTGTCACCAACTCTCAATCCTCGCAAACAATTTCACCCCTTGGCACCATGACATCCATGCATCCCATTCCATGAACCCGCAACTTCAAACCTTCGAAAAACATAATGTTGAGATAAAAAAATGGAAATAATTCCAAGTGGAATCTTGACTCTCTTTTCTAGGCTCCCATCGCAATTGTATCTCTTAGATATGCTATTCCTTGGACACCTACAACATTTCTTCCTTCAAACATGCAAATGTCAAAAATTATGATGTTTTACTTTAGGAGAATTCTCGGTTTGTCCTTCAAGCATACATTTAT
The DNA here is from genome assembly GCA_007258455.2 of Sequoia sempervirens. NCBI lineage: Eukaryota > Viridiplantae > Streptophyta > Pinopsida > Cupressales > Cupressaceae > Sequoia > Sequoia sempervirens. The sequence goes on from VDFB02262752.1 coordinate 62,227, forward strand.
CCAAACTCCCTTGTTTAGACGTGCACTTTCATGGAATCCCGTCATTTGAACAAAGGACTTCAACCACGGTCACTATCAACCAAGAACACCATTAATAAGCCTAAATTAAAATTTAAAATGGCAAGAAACTCTCAAAAAACCCTCAACATGTTTGGTCCTATGCTAGGCCTTCAAGTCCTATAAGGCAAGCAACTTCATCAGTAGGGATCATATTTTTCATGACATCAACAATACCCAAACCCCAATTCAAGCATTTATGTTCAACTATTGGACCTGAGGAAGAAACTCCTTGGATTCCAAAATCAAAGGATGAAAACACTTTGGTTTATGGAGCGTAGTTTAATGAAAAGGTTGCATCAACACTTCAACTAGGGGGACTTTAGAAGTAGTTGAATATTTTAGTAGTATGATCATTTTTAGAATATGATTTGTAATAATTGTAGTTTTGATTATCAAAAATTACTTGTAGTAGTAGATCCATGCAATTATTTGAATGGAATACTCTCTTTCAATCAACTTATATGTGCAAAATTATTTATTATATGTAAGCATTTTCAATTTAAGTATTTTGTGTGAATTTTTATGGTTGATTTCATTGCATTATTCTAGATTTGAGCAACTTATATGAATATTTTAGTTAAAATCCTTTACAAACCCCAGAAATCACTATGAGACAATATCTCTTCCACTAGATTTAGAGCATACCATTTTGGACTTGACCACCTTTTAGAACAAGATGCTCTTGTGTGTCAGTAGAAAATTTATTCAATATTTTATAGTCAACACTTAGCTCCCTCTTTACACTCTTTTCCCAAAGTAATATTTCCATAGCTTAAATTTTTTTAATCTAAGTGAAGAAATCTTGCAATAAAAACTTTTATAAAGTGCTACAAATTTTATTTTTAGTTATACAACATTGGATTACCCAAAATTAATTATGTGAGTTTATAAAATCAACAATAATAAATTAAAAACTATAATAACGAAACACATAACACCAAATGTAAGTGGAGAACCCTTTTCATAAAAAAGTCCAACATTGAAGAGATAACAAATGATCTATTAACCTTCAACAAGTGTGTACACATGAAACACCCTTTCTCTCCTTAGTCTAATAGCATTCCAATAGCATGTGCGTCTATAAATCAACCTATGAAACTACTATCCCAAGGCTCCAATTTATAGAGCATACAAAAATAAGAAACCATGAGAATTTTTCAAAAAAAGAGGAAAATGACATGGACATTCTCCAAGGCATCCACCTCATGCAAAAATCTCATGCCCCATTCACATGGGCAACCTCTCAAAATAGTAAAATTAACTCCCAATGAGCCAAGAATAGAAAAATTAACCTATGTTATAATAATAGATGATATATTTGAAAAAAATCCTTCACAATAGAACACATCACAAATTAGATGTCCAAATTCACATCCATGCATGCATGTGGACCCCACTAATAATGCAAGATACTCCACTACTCAATTCTAGTGCCCAAGTTGAGGAATATGTGAAAAATAACTTTGTAATTGTTATTACCAACTCCACCTCCTTTATGAATATCATTACAACCAATATTCCAAGCCAACAAGAAGAATAAATAAATGATCTCTCAACAACATGGGTGTCTAAGTACGAATTCTAATATTGTCGAAGATGCATAAAATAATACATTAGAATTGTAATTAAATATCACACTATCATAGTCAGTCACATTTATGATACTAAGTGCTACTTAAAACTTACATTAAACACAAATAAAAAAGTGGGGCACCCTTTTCCATGTGGACAAATAATAATATAAATTACATAAATCAAGCATTAATAACACATCACGTAAAACACCTCATCCCAACACATTCCTAGCCCAAAATTTATTTGAATGAACACGCTTTGGTATTATACTCTATATATGCTTCTAATGATAGTAAGGATAGAGTGTCCCTTTGAATATGGACGAGTTAGAATGTCCCAACAACTACATAGGCTCTCACAAGGAATTCAACATGGTTGCACATTACAATGACCACATCTAGAATTGTCTAACTAAATTATCTAAATGTAAGGCCCCTCCCTTCATACAACAGATTTAACTCTTTGTGTTTTAATTTTGCATAGTTATAATATTGTTGTATCATATAAAATAGTGCCTATAGTTAAGATATCATTTTTGTTATATATAATAATGAAAATATTATTCATATTGAGGTGGATTGCTATAATAAGGTCAAGTTCTCCAATCCTTAAGGACTTTCGATAGGAAGTCTATATAAGGGGGGAAGGATGTAAGGCCCAACGTCATGAGCATCAATTACAACTCTTTTGTTTGGTTCATGGTTTCACTATCACTAGAAGGTTGATGTAATATGATTAAGTATGCAATATTTTTCTTGGTATGAAATCTATAAAATGTGTTGTTAGGTTTTTTATGTATTTCATGTTGCCTCGGCTATAATTACTACGTTTTAGTAATGATTGTAGGGGAGTGAGAAAATTTTAGTAATGATTGTAAGGAAGTGAGAAACTAAGTTTAGATTGGGAGGAATCAAGAGGGTCGTAAAACAAGTTTCACATGGTAGGGAATATATTTATATAAGGTTTTGACTAATGGATGGATAAAAAAATAGGAGGTATGGATTCACTTGACTATTTCACTTTACCCAATTTCAATGAGTATGCTATTTTCCTCCATGTATTTGATTTATGTGTATATGTCATATAATTGAATCTCACTTGTTATTTAATTGTTTATATAAATGTATACATCCTATATTAAATGTTATAGTTATATGTAATTGTTGTTTAAAGGTTACAAAACATTATTAGTGGTACAATAGTTATAACTTCTCATACTTAATTAATGGGTTCCACCACTATTATTAGATTGATTAAATTGATCAATCATGTACTATGTCTTATGAATAGTGTTCTCTTAGAATTGAGTAAGCTAGTTTACTAAATTATTCTTTTTATAAATTTGATTGTTAAACACTTATAGTACGTTATCTTGAACCTTTTTTACATTGGATATATAGTAAGCTAGTTTACTCCTTCAGAGGCCTCTAACTCTACGAGAATGACTCAACGGGAACCTTTTACTGGCAGAAAATAATGAATGGAGGTCACGTAGGCCTGTGGAGGGTGATTTATCTCCATGCTAATATTAATAGAGATAAGGATTAGAAAAGTAGATTAATGGAGATTGATCACAATATCAGTGAATGGGGGGTAGGCGGCGGGGGCGGCGGTGGCGTTATTTTTCCCAGCGACCATTTTAGCCATCTTGTGAGAGTTGGCAGCAAAAATCTGAATATTAAATTCAGTGAATTCCAGGTATGAACCATAGCGCTATCATAGTACAATAATTCTAATTTAATTTTAGTTATTGATGTTCAAGAATGAGAAAACTGGTAATAGAATTATGGATTTCACGGTAAGCAGAAAACAGTAGAATTGTGCCTTGTAGGACGATTAATGGAGTCCTTTAATTATAGTTTCTGGCAGAAAAAGTAAAGCCCTCCTTCATAGTTCAATCCAGTTTGCTAACTGCCTTATTACACCAACTGCTTTTGCTTAAATTACTCCCTTATTTTCTAAAAGCGTTGCATTCCATGAAATCACCTTTCTTAAGATCGATTTTAGAGCAGATCACGTAAGGAGGATGTTGGGAAAGGTTGTAGAATTTAGTTTAATACCCGCCTCATGCATTTTCTTAAGTTTATAGAATCTTTATCAATAAACATGTTTCAGGATATCGTGCAATCCTTGCATTCCATGGCATGACATTTCTTGACGCCTTCTGACAAACAGTTCACGAACCTTATCTTTGTTGAGCGTGCATGTCCAATATAGTGGCTACAACTATACCCATCAATTACCTTAAGCTCTTTTCCTTTTTATGATAATCTCATGAATATCAATATATCTGAGCTTTTAAAGCTTTGAATATTGGTTTGGTCAAACATATTGAGGCCCGTGAAGCTCCCTACTTTCTGTCCAAATTCCCATTTTAGTCTCAACATTTTCATGCTTATTTATACCTTAGTACACTCCCTCTTATATATTTCCTTACAGCAAATAAGTGATTGATTGGATCTTGTCATTCTTTTAAATATCTAAACTTTATGCCAAGATTAAATAAACTTGTTGTTCTCTTTCCTTTTTGTTTAGGATAATTAAATGTAGTACCATTAGATACTTATCCTCCTTATTAGTAAAACTTCAAACTTCATGGGAAAATAGATAAAGAGAAGTATAGAATGTATAGGACAATATGGATTTTATTTATTATAGTGGTTATTATATATATGTAACACTGTATAATTAAAATGTGGTTAAAGTTGTATGATAGTTATAAATATCTTTTTTTGTGTATTTTGCAATATTTATAATCAATGTCAATAGTTCTTGAGTCATTTTATAAAACAATTAGTTGCTTCGTTATGTTCCTATTTTCTACATCAATCATGATATCTTGCATTTAAACAATTTGACTAGAAAATTGCAATGGTATTTTGGTATATAATTGAATATACATATATTATATTAATAATAAAGTTTTTAAATTTGTATATATAGAAGATAGTGAATATCAAATTGGAAGTGATACAATATGAGAAATCAATAGATGTTAGTGAGTATAGTAAAATTACTTAGAAGTATACAATTAATATAATAAGTAAATATTATATAGTCATGGACTCACTTCATAAATGATGCATGGTACGATAATCTTATTGTCATTAACTATTAAGGTGATGGAATATACGTCATTTTTTGCTTGCCCCTACCATTTGGGTTACCACTAATTTTGAAACACAATAGTACAGAGGATGGTTTGAGGGTTATATTGTGTCATTCTTAGATTATTGGATAGGAACATTCAATCAATTACGTAAAGTCATTTAAATCCTATTGTTCTCGTATAATATGACTCTTGGATTATGGTAAAACCCTATCTCAATCCTAATGGATGTAAGTATCTAGTTGCTTTAATCCTTCAGATCGACATATGTTTTGTGTTTTCTTAGATGTGGGGGAGAGAAACCTTCTATCTTGTCTATTTGTTGTGAGAGAATTGATCTTGATTGAGATATTTTAGTATTGTCCATCAAAGTATGTGCTAATTTAAGTCTATGTTGTTGAACTATGATTCCTCTGTGTGTCACGTAGGTAAGGCCATCCAAGATGAGCCCCCAAGGAATTAGGTTTGGCCCCTTAGGTTCCCCTATATTTGCCTGAAAAGCATACTTTTGTGAGTTGGACTTGTGTTGTGAATTAAAATTTTGGTATTTGTGTTATGTCCTTAGCTAAGTTTGTGTTGGAAAGTTTTGGGCATTACACTAAAACTTAATCATCATCAAATGTAAGCAATGAAAATATTTTCTTCAACCTAGATTTGAAACAACATAATAAAAGAAGAAAATGATGAATATGAGATATAACTACTCAAATTAAAAAATCTACATTCTTTATTGTTTTTTATTAAATAAGTAGCAAACTAGGGTGTTGAGCCATTTACAACAAAAATCCCCAAGGGAAAATCAAAACAAGCCTTCTACAGGCCAAATGCAACACATGAGTAGTACTACAAACAACCCACATCAAGGGTGAGTTGAAATTTCACCCATAACTTGAGTATGAGTTTGGGAAGAGGAAGAAGAATGACCTTTCCTCCATCTACAAACAACATACCAAGCAATATAGTCATTTAAATTCCCATTGCAAGGGGAAGAAAGAGAGGAAACCACCGCAAAGGGCTTGTCAACACCCAAAGAGAGGGAAAAAGGACAACAAGGAAAAAGGTAGTCATCCACCTCATGGGACCAAAGTTGAGAAGAAACAACAAGAAAATTAGGTTGCAAGCATAGATAAACCCCTTACAGATATTAGCGTGTGCAATATAACGACAAGGAAAAAGGTGACCTTCGATCATGTTATGAGTATGGATTTGAGTCAGAGTTAAATCCGAATCAGGATGTGAGCAAGGAGGTTCACCAATAGGGTTTTTAGGGCATGATAAGGCTACACTAGAGGCTAAGGACTTGTCATCATCCTTTGAGGAGTCATTTGACAAAGAAACAAGGGCCTAGATAGTCAAGTGATCACATTATCATTCCTCCACCAAGTAGTAGTGCTTTGCGGTGCAAGAGTGGAAAATCCACAACCAAATGACCAATCAAGAAGCAACGACGACATCTAAAAGGGAGGCCCTCATAATCAAACAATTAATTCCAAGGCCTATTCCCAACCATCAAAACCACATCCTCATGAAGATGTTTGGAGTTGTCAACATCCACCAGTATGTGAGCAAAGGTAGAATTCCCCATGTAGGAAGTGCAATCATCAACCTTCAAGAAGCGATACCAATAGAGTTTCCAATTGCCTCGTAACAATAAACCTCCCAAAATTAAAGAGGGGGATTTGCGATCCTAACCCACACTAAATTCAAATTGAGTGGTTTGGTAAGGGGGTTAAAGGAGGTTGACTAGGGTTTAATCAAGAGAGATTTCTCTCCCTAAATCCATATCTGACCCAATACCAAGTTTATATCATTAGAAGAAGAAAATGAAGCAACAAAAAACCTTGTAGCACAAGGGAAGAGCTCGATCTTACTAGTATTACCTCCATTTTTAATCATGAAAATTTTAAACTTTCCCTTGTTATGAAGAGTCATTTGGACCTCACTAAAGTAGAGTATTTTATCATTGGGAGTTTCATTGATTTTAGTTTCATTTTTGTTGAGGGCATATGTAAGATCAAAAGGATTGATTACTATAAGGAAGTTAAGGTAGAGAAACAACTTCCTACACTAATCTTAAGAGGAGAATAATGCAAAACTTAAATACAAATCTTTAACAGTTACAAAAACTTAAACATAAATAGACATAAATACCATGCATACCACGACACGGTGATTTATGTGGGGAAAACCCTTTGGGAGAAAAACCCCACACTCCAAAATCTGCCCAATATATTATTCAGTAAATCACAAAGATTACAATATACTTGCAGAGAAAACTTCTTACAGGAGTATCACCACTTAGAGATCTAGAGACAACACTACCACTATTAGACTCTCAGAATACATCTCTCTACCATAGCCATAATACAACACCCTCATAAAATAGGGATACATTCTAGGGCAAGATAGGCCAACAAAATATTTGCCATTAGATCTAAAACCTAATAACGAATGGTTCAAATTTACAATACACCATTATTTAATGTATGTCGTCCATTTTAGAAGTTTCCTAAAAAATTGAACACACATTTTTCTCTTTGTTGCCATTGTAGACACCTATCGATGTAACTAGGAAATATATATATACATCCTATAAATAATAAATCATATATAATTGCAAGGTTGAGGCACATTTTCCAAAAATCTCCCTTGTGAACACCTTGCAAAGAGCAACAATCGAGGTGTAAAACATCATCTCTTTAATTGCTAGAAATTTTGAAAGGCCCACATGGTCTCTTAACTTCACTCCCGAACTTCTTTGTGCCCACAAGCTTAGTTAAAGAATCAACAACATTCATCAAAGTCTCTACCTTAACTAGCTTCACCTTGCATCTTTGATCATATCCCTAACAAAATGATATTGTGCATCAATGTGCTTGGTCCTAGCATGAAATGTTAGGTTTTAGTGCAGGCATATGCTGACTATATCATAATAAATTGTCACTACACCTTGTTTTATTCTAATATCTAAACATAGTCTCTTAAGCCAAATGGATTCTTTACAAGCATAAGTAGCTGCCATATACTCTACTTCAGTAGTGGACAAAGCAACCACAACCTATCACTTACTAATCCAACTAATTGTACCACCAAATAAAGTAAACACATAAGCACTAGTGGATTTTCTACTATCAACATCACCTGCCCAGTCTGAATCCACATAACCATGAATATCAAGGGAAATCTCGTCTTCAGTCATATTACTATGATAACATAAGAAATAATCTGAGGTACCCCACAAATATTTGAGGAATCTTTTAATTGCATCCCAATGAACTCTACTAGGATTAGACATATATCTGGAAAGAACTCCCACTACTTGGGCAATGTTTGGTCTAGTACAAACCATAGCATACATCAAACTTCCAACTGCACTCTAGTAAGGAACTCTTCTCATATCTTCCATCTTTGATGGAGATGTTGGACAATCTGACATAGATAACTTTGTTCCAACTAAAACGGGAACACACAATGGTCTACAATCTTGCATATCAAACTTCTGTAAAATTGAGTTAACATACTTACTTTGGCCAAGCCATAGCTTTTTGTTCACTCTATCTCTTTTAATTTCCATCCCAAGAATGTGTTTTGCTACACCAAAATCTTTCATTTCAAATTTAGTAGAAAGTTGAGATTTAGTTATAAAATCATACCTTTCCCTCTACCAATAAATAAAATATCAACATATAATGCAATAAACAGGAAGTGGTCACCATCAGTTTTATAATAAACACAATGATTTGATTAACACTCGAATCCCAAACTCAACACATGTATCAAATTTTTGGTACCACATCTTAGGATTTTGTTTTAAGCCATACAAATATTTCTTCAATTTTCAAACCAACTTACTTTTACCTTTCACCACGTAGTGCTCTGGCTGTGTCATATAAATATCCTCCTCCAAATCACCATGAAGGAAAGAAATATTCACATCCATTTGTTCAACCTCTAAATCATAAGCAACAACAACAAAAATCAAAAATCTAATGGATGTCAAATTTTTACGATAGGAGAAAATATCTCACCGTAATCAACACCCTCAACTTGAGAGTAACCCTTCACAACCAACCTTGCTTTATACTTCTCAATACCTCCATCTAAACCAATCTTTCTCTTGAATACCCATTTGCAACCAACAGGTTTTCATCCTTCAGACAATGGTACAAGATCCCATGTATCATTTTTTTTCAAAGATGCTATTTCTTCATCCATAACAATCTTTCAGGATTTTGCATCATTCATACCTAGTGCCTCTTCTCCAGATCTGGGTTCATCCATGTTAGTATTCAAAGCAAAAATACATCTAGAGCCAATCATTAGGTGAATACTTTTCAAGTAGTTTTCTATGTCTTGTGGACCTACGATCAAGTTGAGTTGGAGTTTCTTCCTCCTCTTCTGAAGATTCAGAGCTAGATGAGCTCTCCTCAACTTCTTGTATATCCTTGGGCCTTGATTCAACTTTCTCAAGTGTATAAGGAAATTGAATCACATCTTCTTGTTTGCTTTGTTTTGGCTGCAATGTAATAGAAGAAGGCTTAGTTTCTCTAAAAATAACACTTCTATGTATTACCTTTTGTGCAACATGATCCCAAAGCATGTATCTTTTCACACCATAACTATATCCTATGAAGATATGCATTTCACAACCTTTTTCTCTAACTTTGTTCGCTTCTCCTTTGGCACATGTGCATATGCCTCACAACCAAAAACTCTAAGATGTCTTGATGAAGGCTTGTGACTTGACCATGCCTCTATAGGAATCTTATCAACAAGAGTTGATGTAGGACACATGTTAATCAAGTAACAAGAAGTGGCAACAACTTCATCCCAAAACCTTTGTTCTAGGCCAACACCACTCAACATACTCTTAGCCTTCTCCATCAGTGTCATGTTCATTCTTTCTGCAACTCCATTCTATTGTGGAGAATACAAAGTTGTCTTTTGTCTATGAAAACTGCAATCTTTACATAATCTATCAAAATCATTAGAGAAAAATTCATTGGCATTATCAGTCCTTAAATATTTTATTTTTTTTCCAGTCTGCAACTCAACAATTGCTTTAAATTCTTTAAATTGGATGAAGACTTCAAATTTACTCTTTAGAAAATATACCCATGTTCTACTATAATCATCAATAAATGAAACATAATATGTTGATTTACCAACCGAATGAAAATCTACAAGACCAAACACATTAGAATGAACAAGATCCAATACACCACAAGATTTATGAGAACTCGAGTAAAACTGAACGCGGTTTTGTTTTCCATAAATGCAATGCTCACAAAAATCAAATTCAAAATTACAATCAGACAAACCTTCAACAAGGTTTTTATTTTTCAAGGTCTTTAGACCCTTTTCTCCAATGTGGCGAAGTCTCTAATGCCATAACATAGTTTTCTTTGTAGGTAACTTTGTTTCAGAAGAAAGAGCACCCTTGGGTACCCAAAATCCATGACCATCTACTGAAGGTGAAACCCTCACTTCTTCCACATACTTGTTTTTCACAAAAGTACTATTGCACTCAACAGTACATGCATCAAGCTTATATAATGTGCCATATCTAACACCTCTAGCAATCACCATAACACCTCTAACCATCTTGCATCCTGCATCAAAAAATAACACCTACACACCTGTATCTATTAGTTTGCTCATAGATAACAAATTTTGTGCTAATCTAGGGATATGCAACACACCATTAATCTTTTTTATTCTACCATCAAGAAATATAATTTTAACTTTACCATGGTGAACAATGTCTAAATGAGAATCATCACCCAAGTACACCTTACCTCCATCAAATTCTTCATATTCGGAAAACCAATCTCTATTAAAGTACATATGGAAAGATGCACCTAATTCAATTGACCATGCATCAATACTTGCACAAGTTGTAAAAGTTAAAATGAATGTGTCACCATCTTCCTTCTCAGACTTAGAATGAGAATCAAATTTCTTCTTTGCATTCCTTACAAACATTTCCAAGCTTACTGTAGTTCCAACAAATAACTTGGGACTTTCCAAGATATTTAGATCTCCCCCTGGACTTGGATTTGTCACGCTTCTCATTCTTCTTTCCTTTTTCCTTAGGTCTTCCACAACATTTAGGGCCTCCTTGGCAGTGATGGATACCTTCCTCCTCATCTCTTCAGAAAGCAAAGAACCCACCACATCTTTAGTCTTCAATATAACATAAGTACTCCCAATATCCATAACAAGAGAATCCCAAATCAGGCAAAGAACAAAGTAGGATCTGGCATTTCTCCTCCTCATCCATTTTGACACCAACTGATGCCAATTGAGCCACCAACATATTGAATGCTTCTAGGTGGTTTGTGATTCATCCACCCTCTTCCATTCTCAAGGAATACAACTTCTTCCTCAAGAAAATCTTGTTCACTAAATATTTGGCCTAATACATTTCACCAAGCTTCTTTCATAGTTTATGTGCAGAGGTCTCTTCATGGATATTAATTAAAATAGAGTCTACCAAGCACAATCTTATTAGACCCTTGGCTTTACAGTCTATAACATTATATTGAGCAGCTTGATTAGGATCTATAGGCCTAGAAACATTCTCATCAACAACACCCCACAGATCTTGATCTATCCAGCAGATCCTCCCATCTTGACACCACATCTCAAAGAGTTATTTTTAGAAAATTTCTCCACCTCTATTCTCCTTGATGAATTTATTAAATCTAAAAGAAATTCTTGCACAACAGATCACAAAGTATCTTTTGCTCAAGCTCCCACTCAAATCTAGATTAGTTAAAAAAAAAACCAACAACCCACAAGTGAAACCAAAGGTGATTAGGCTCTGATACCACTTGTAAGGAAGCTAAGGTAGCAAAACAACTTCCTACACTAATCTTGAGAGGAGAATAATGCAAAACTTTTACAAATATTTAATAGTTACAAAAACTTAAACAGAAATAGACATAAATACCATGCATACCATGACACAGTGATTTACGTAGGGAAAACCCTTTGGGGAGAAAAACCCCACACTCCAAAAGTCGCCCAATATATTATTCAGTAAATCACAAAGATTACAATATACTTGCAGAGCAAGCTTCTCATAGGAGTATCACCACTCAGAGATCTAGAGACAACACGACCATTATTAGACTCTCAGAATACATCACTCTCTACTGCAATCGTAATACAACACCCTCATAAAATAGAGATACATTCTAGGGAAAGACAAGCCTACAAAATATCTGCCATTAGATATAAAATCTAATAACAAATGATCCAGATTTACAATACACCATTATTTACTGTATGTCAGCCATTTTAGAAGTTTCCCGAAAAATTTAACATGCTCACATTTTGCTCTTTGTTGCCATTGTATACACCTATTGGTGCAACTAGGAAATATATATATAAATATATATACATCCTATCAACAATAAACCATATATAATTGCAAGGTTGAGACACATTTTCCCAATAATTACATCCATAATTTGTTCCTGCAATTTCATTTCTTAAGGATATACCCAAAATGGTCATGGTAAGATAAGTTTAAATTTTTGTTGGAAAATGTCACGAGTTAGCATAATCATGAATCGATTCACCTTGGTTAATTTTTTTAGTGCATATTTGAGTCCTGAAGACTTAAGGTAAAGGTTGACAAGTTTTTCAAGCTTGGCTTCATGCTATTCTTTAGAGGTAGGACCTAAAGCAAACATAGGAACACATGAAATGTTAGAATTTAGTACATGACATAAATTAGTTAATAATAAATAATTCTATTGTTAATTTAATAAATAAATTTAGTTCAGGTAGTTATATTCTCATGGCAATAATGGCCTTATAAAGGAAATACAATGTAATAGATTTTTGGTGTAATGTGAATGACTGATTTTTAATTCGAGAGCAATCTCATTTTTCTCTCTCATTTTAATATGGTATCAAAGTGAGTTTCTTCCTAAACCTCTCTCTGATCTCTCTCCATTCATTTTTTTTCTTTCACAGTGGTGTTCACAATAGTACTGCAGTGAAGACCATGTGCAATTGCTATTGTTTTTAACCATTCTTCCATTTGTCAACAGGTGAGAAATGTAGACCATGTGCAAAACCCTTTTTGACTCCATCATTCATCTTCATTTCTTCTCTTTATCTCCACTGTGTTTATTCTTGCCATTGTTTAACACTTCACTTTGTTCATTGTTGTCATTCCAAAAATTTAAATTTAAAAAAATTATATATCCCCTAGCCCATTGCAGTATATCTGGGTGTTGAAAATATTAGAGGAAAGGGCATAAAAATAATGTAAAATGTTGTCATATGTTGTCCAAGAAGTTGTTGTTGGTGGCTAAGAAGACACCATGAAATAAGGCATAACATTAAAGAGGAAAGAATAATTTGTGTGAAGGATTGAGAGTAGATTGTGAAGAGTTGGTAGCCTCTAGAAGAATCTGAGAGAATCAGTTGTTGGGAGGCTCTGAAAACCATGGACAAGGTAAATATTATATGAAGGAAGATTCTAAGTCTGTTGCATTTTGTAAAGTGACTAGAGAAAATAGAAGAATAAGAAGCAATTTAAAGATTCCAGTAGTTGTTTGAAGATCACAAGGTTGTGCATCAACCACATAATATTTTATTGAGGACAATGACAGGTTGTCGTAAGGTCCTAACACTTTAGTTTAAAATGTGTCAATTATGTCAACCAGGTAGTGTCCAAAGGCTGTATGCAATAGAAGATATTTTGGCCATCTCTCTTAGTATGATTTTCTAAATTTTTGAAATGGTTGAAAACAAAAATTAAACTAGAAAGCATGAAATTGTTTAAGTTGGAAAGCATTCAAATTCCTATTCTAGAAAGCATATAAATTATCCAAGAATCAACACTTGCAGTTAAACTATGAAATTTAAATGAAAAATGACTAACTACTAACAACTAAAGTTACTAACTGAAAGTTCACCTAACAACTTGTAATTAACAACAGGAATGGGTGTTCCGAAATTTTCAAGTAAACAGAACTTAAAGATCACAAACTTAAAACCACAACTTGTAGGAACACATGATAGAGCTCAACACAAAGTAAAGTAATGCTCATCTAAATTTAACATGTACAAAATGGGAGTAACAAAAAATACTTATCTACTCTATGAGATCCCTCGAGTGGCTAGCTCTCAGGCGTTCCTACAATTAGCTCAAATCATGTGGGGTACTTTCACAACTTCAAAGTAAATCCATTCATAGCACTTCCATTACTCATAACAAATTACTTAGAATAAGACTGGCAATATTTTATTTATTCATATCATAAAAGTGTAACAACACAAATAACATAGTTGAATAGTATTTAGAATATATCATAACAACATATCCTTATTTTGGTAGTTACACATATATACTGTACTACTACAAAATCCTAATTTCCAGATGGCGGGAGAATACCATTGAAAATGTCTTAAACAAAATTACAACTAACCAACTAATTGATGTTTGTGACATAAAACATAATAAAGGCTCTAAGTGGAGCCACAAAGTCTTAAACAGAAAATTAACAGAAAGCTTTAAAAAAATTGTTCCACTATGCACGCCTAGATTTTTAGCACCCAAACTTCTGATGTTCTAACTTCAACCGCTTGAAGTCCACTCCATTCATCGGTCGTGCATAAGTCTTGTACAATGACTTAAATTCTATACCATTATATCAACATTGGTTAGCTAATTCCAATCAATTTGAGAAATAAAGATTTATACATCATTTTATAAAAAGTAGCAAATTATTGCTCCTAAAAATAAACAAATTGGCATGGCTAAAGTGGTTGGTAAGAACAAAGAAGGGTATTTAGTTTATTATAAAAATGAGGTTGTTTATACCTCATCAGACAACAGTATAAAATCTTATTATAAAAGATCCCAAAGAGATCTTGGTAGATAGCAGGGGTAGGAAGAAAACAATTTTTTAAACACTACTATGTTTGGCAGAAATTTTATTGGTCATGTGGAAGAATTCAGAGGACTGCATTTATTGAAAAAAAAGAAACAAAATACAATTTAATATGGTCACTGTTTAAAGAAAAATGGAACGATGTAACTGTTGCCCAAATGCCCACAATTGTATCTTTGTCATCTTGTTATTCTTGTGTGTTGGGCATTGCGGATGTGGTGGGGAAAGGAGAAGAGGGCCTATTGGAGTAATGGCAGAGGACTATTGACATTGTCAAAGAAATATTGAAGCCCACTCCCAATTCACATGTTGCTAGGGGAGACTTGACAAGCTTTTTTTTTGCCAGTGCAATACTCCTACTAACTTTTTGGTTGGGAAATTATATGGTGTCTGATATGATATTCAAAGATAATGCTATGATAGTTGAAGGAAAGGACCACACTTCATGTGACAAAGAATATGTGTACTAATTTCTAGTTTTCCTCTATGTCAGTACTAAGGGGGGTATTAGAATTTAGTACGACATAAATTAGTTAATAATAAATAATACTATTGTTAATTTAATAAATAAATTTAGTTCGGGTAGTTATATTCCCGTGGGAATAATGGCCTTATAAAGGCAATACAATGTAATAGATTTTTGGTGTAATGTGAATGACTAATTTTTAATTCGAGAGCAATCTCATT
Organism: Sequoia sempervirens; assembly: GCA_007258455.2. Classification (NCBI taxonomy): domain Eukaryota; kingdom Viridiplantae; phylum Streptophyta; class Pinopsida; order Cupressales; family Cupressaceae; genus Sequoia; species Sequoia sempervirens. Next base: position 77,575 of record VDFB02262752.1, read on the forward strand.
TTTCTCTCACTTCAATATGAAAATGCTTCCAAATATTAGAAGTAAAAGCTACATACTGGCAATTGAAGAGATGCTTTTACATGATGTGGAAGATGCTACTCTTTAAGTGTTTCAAAGGGAATTGATCCGTTTTCTTCTAAAACTATTATGGGAATTGAGGTGTGACAACCCTAATTCATCAAGGTTAGTCTACAGGTTCTTCACATTGGTCGTTCTGCAACTGCAGATTCATTATTGTGCAAAAGAGTATACAAAACTACAACCAACACTCATTCATGGGTATTTAGGTAGCTAAATTAACCATCTGTGGATTGTTATTTAGTTTTTTTTTCAGATTATTATATTTATTTGCAATCATGTCTTTTGTACTTTCTGGTTAAAAGTACTTTAAAATCTCAAATTACATGATATGAAGGAACTCTCAAACACAAAGGAGAATCGTTAATCTCATAAAAATTTCTCCATTTGTTGGTGCAATTTATCAATGCTCATTGGATGAGTTAATTAATTTTTTGCAACAAAAAAATTGTTAACCAACACCAACCACAAGAGGTCACCAAGAACCCAACATCCAATTATGTAGGTCAAGAAGAGAGGGCCAAAAGTTGAAGATTCCCCACACCTAACCTCTATATTGATAGAAATCCACATTTCCCACCACATCCTCCCCTAGGGGTGATTTGGCACAAGGGAGGGGACGAGATTTTTGACTTTTCCCACAATGGGTGAGCAGGAATAGACCTAGTTGCTTCAACAAAGTTGTGTTCACCAATAGCAGGTACCAAAGGAACAACAACAGAGGTAACCCTGGGCACAGGCAAAGGAAAAATTCCAAGGACACCGAGGTCAACCAGGTCATCAAGCTCAGGTCAAGTCGAACCCCTAGGGACGACAAGGACAACACAATCTAGTAGGGCTCTAAGAGTCCTTGCAGCCAAAGACACAACAAAAGTGGTGAAATCTGTAACATCCTGGACGAGCAAGCAGTGGGCAAGAGAGGCAGGAGACATTTTTTAAAAAAATGGTATATGTTTTATTGTTAATTAAAGCAATTACATATAATTAATGAAGCAATCCCTTGGAGAGTATTTTTGTTTACAATATAGGGATGTTCTTTTTTTTTAATTGAAACAATGCATAATAATACATAAAAAAATGGCAACCAGAGACTGTCAAAAAGAGATTACAAATACACGTAACATGTTGATTGAATCTTAAGGTGTAATTGCTAATTTTAGTTTATTATAATGAAAAAAAATCTAGACATGCAAGTAAAGTAGGATGGAAGCTAATGAAGAATTACATGTAGGAATAGAATAGCATATAACACATGGACATGTGGAGATTGTAATGTACTAGGAATTATATTGGGATAGTTTGAGGACATGATCATTTCATATATTGTCAATGATCTTAGTACTTATAACAATGTCAATTGTAAAGATGATAGCATGATGTCAATGTGAATAACAAGTATTGTCAATCAAGGGTTCAAAAGTGTTTCTTCAACAATTTGATGGGGATATTAAGGCTCCAAATGTGAGAATGAATATGAAGAAATAATTTTTTTGGTATTATTTGTTAAAAAAATTGAACTTCACACATTATACATTGCACAAATATTTCTATGCAAAAATCATTATCTTTTATTGGTGGAAACTACTAAGATTAATTACATGATAAGAAATGTTGAATATAATAGTACCCTAGTAAGTACTAATAATCCATATAAATGAATGTCTTGAACTTCATTATAATCCAAATTTTCAAAAATAAGATTCTCATAACATAATTTGAGAATAATTAAATGAATTTTTGTAGGGAAGAGGAGATAAGACACATAAATCTTATATAAGATTTTTTTTAATGTGTATTATATTATCTTTAAAAGACATTTTACACTAATTCACCAAAAAAGTAGGTGGAATGGGATCACAACCTGAAAAATTTGGACAAGGTGAAGCCTTAAACAAAAATAAAAGAATACAAATGTGTTAGAATAGTTAAGCTACAAGAGCTCTTTCATCCTGATGATGGATCATGGAGTGTGATAATGTTGATGCAAAAAACTCCCACACAATTTAATCCAAAAACCACTACAACTACAAATGATATGGATTGTGGACACTTGATATCATTAAGCTACAAGATTTATAGAGCCAAGAGGAGGAGGTGATAGGTCACGATCAAAGGGTTCCCCTAGATATCTAGGAGGTCATGGCCATTAGGAATTGGTTCCCATTCATAATGACACATTTTCATTTTCTTCAATCTAAGAAACAACTCTCATATGAGAGAGTCAAACTCAACCAATGGACCTTTCTATTGTTAGGCCAACTAGATCCACCCCTATCACATGGCTAAAAAGCGATAGAGGGAACATGTGTTCATTAGAACCATCCACATTCTCAATGCTAAGGAGAACCATGGGATCCATCTGAAGTGTGCTTGGTAAGAATATTATGGTTGAATCCATGTCTACTCTCTCAAGGAGGTGAAGGGCCTCAACTAGAAGGGGAAGGTGGCAATGTGCAACAATAGAAGACACATTAACCCAATGCTCAATAAGAGTTTACAAATGACCAACTTCCGAGGAAACTTTATTAGCTTGTGCCTAAATCTATCGAAGAACATTAAAAAGATTGTTCATTTAGTAGAAAAGGAGAAATGCAAGTTAACAGAAGCTCCTGAAAAATATAGCTATGTTTCTATCTTTGCAAATACTAAACAAAAAACCCCACTTTAAAAGCATGCCAAATTTGAATGAACTTAGCTAGCATCAATGGCCAATCACCCAAAAGAATCATATGTTGAGAAAAGAGCCTAAGTCTAAAAGGCTTGAAAAATCACGTATTCAAGTCCAAGTAGCATGAGCCCAAGGACATACCTTGAAGGGGTGCTTGTGTGTTTTCAAATGACCACAAAAAGGAGAATAGGGTTTAGAAACACCTAGATGAATCAATCAAGATCCAATGGGAGATCCTTGTAAAGGATATACCATGTAAATTAAGTAAGCTTCAACTCTAAAATGGCTAACAAAACTCTATGAAATATTTGGTGTCATAAAGTGCTCAAGTATTGTAAAATTCATATATTACTAAGCTTTTGAAACATAAATAGATGTGGAGAAAGCCATGAATAACCCTTACAAGATACATAACTATATAAATGAGTATATGAATACCATGTCATATTCTTCCACTAGGGTCTTACGTATCTAACCGAAATCTTGTGAAGAATTTTAAGAGGAACTAACTCAACAATGGTCTAAAAAGACTCAAAATATTAGTTAGAAACTGTAAATTTGACTTTGGTATTAGAGCAATATAACCAATCTTTTGCCAATTTTGAAATTGAGGTTTGAAATGAACTAAATCCCTCTAAAAAAAATTGAGAGTGTGAACATGTGGGACAATCCTAGCAACCACCAAATTGAGTGTTTGTAGATAGAAATCCCAATTCTAAAAGCATTCATATTCCAAAGTAACCAAGGTTTTATAGCCTCCCAAGCTTTCCTCAAGCTTTTGGCAACAAAATTTCCATAGATTTGCACAAGAACCTTCTTAATGAGAATGGAGGGAAATCCTAACCCTTTCCACACGTGTCTGCCATGAGGAAACCTAAAAGAGAGACAACAAAAGATTTTCTAGGCCTCATTCACTTCAAGAGATCTAATAATCCATTTAGCTCACATGACCAACCCTTGGTGATGAGTATCAATGAGACCAAGACAACCACAATCACAAGAGGAGAATGGAACTCCTAGGCAACTCTATGGAAGCCCTTTTTCTACTAAAAAGAATCCCATCAGAAACCCCTTAATATCTTTTTTGAGTTTTTGATAGGCATTAGAAAGAGCCCAACAAGAAGAGTGATAAAACATGTGTGACATCAAGCAGCCTAGAGAAAATATGAAATTGCCTATCAAGAGAGGATTTTGGTTATCAAATAATGTAATTTCTTCTCAATACAAGAAAAACAAATTGCTAAACAAAAGAAGATTGAAAAGCAAAAGGGATTTTGAGAAACTTGAAAGTCTCACCATGATCAATCTATTTCTAGTTGATGTCAGTAAGCTCGGGAGGCTTAGGTAGGAAAGATTGATGGTTGCATTGTGTTTTCTACCACTAGATGCTAGATCTTGAAGTTAAATAAGAAGTATCAAAGAATTAAAAAAACTATTTGACATTATCCTCTTCTTCTGAGAGGGTGAAAAAAGAGTCATTGTCAAAGTGGCCATTGATATGATATTGGGAAGGGAAATACCTTTGACCCACTTTTGAGAAATAACATTAGCAAGTAGCCAAACCCTTTCACAATGAGCAAACAAAGAGTAAGGGCAAGTAGACAACCTTGTTGAATAGACCTAAAAAACCCAAAAGTGGACAACCTACCATTAATTATAAGACAAATAGAGTGCATCTACAAACAAAAATTGAACAAAGCAAATGAATTTAGGACTATAAAACCCAAAAGTGGACAACCTAACATTAATTATAAGACAAATAGAGGCATCTATAAACAAAATTTGAATAAAGCAAATGAATTTAGGACCAAATCCCAATGCCCAAAGAATGACAAGAATGAATAGTCATTCTATATGATCATAAGCTTTTGCAAAGCCATTTTTTTATGAAAATTGCTTGCTAACAAGGAAGTATTTTTTGTAGTGTATTGAATTATGATATTTTATCAAGGATTCAACTACATAAAGTGATGAGCCCACTCCAAACCTTCCCAAACAATAATAATAACATCCAAGATGTATCTACTCCTAATTAATCATGTTTGCTCAAAACAGATGATAAGAGGAAGCTAATGCCACAAACAAAGGAAGGGCTTTGACAATGATTTTGTAAGAAACATTCAACAACATTGTAAACCACCAATTGCAAAGGGTTTCTGGATTGCTAGATTATGTATGAATTTGATGTTTCCTTGGTTAATAATATTATATGCTTCCAAGAAAACCTATAAAAAGGTTAAGACCAACAATGCCTCACAAAAATTAAGAGTTCACAAGAGAAGCCATCACAACTTGGAGCTTTATCATTAGCCATAATGAAAACAACCAATAGAAGATTAACTCAAGCGAGAAGTTGGTCACACATGGCCTAGTGCAAAACAAAAAGTCGATGATCACACCCATGCATTGTTGAAGGGCATGGCCTTGCTCAGAATCATGACCTTACACATGGAAGACCTACTAATAATGGTAGACAAAGGCTTGGAGAATGTCAAGACGATTAGTAAGAAGTTGCTAGCCCTCACTTATGCTCTTGATTTTCTTAGAAACATGAGCACACAAGGATTGGAAAATTTCTTTGAAAACCCTACCCCCAATATTAAGTCAATGAAGATGAGCTTTAATTTGATCTCTCAATATGTTTGATTATCAACTAGCTTATGTTACCAAAGCTTGACCAGTCTACTACAGAGTAAGTGCAAACAGTTTCTATTCCAACTCAATGGAGGGGCAACGAAGCTCCACAGTGGTGGCCTTGTATGAATGACATTAAAAAACTTCCATCTAGCATCCATATATGCACAAAAAGAGAGAAGTCTACTTGATGGCATCATTCCATAATTTAATGTAGCAACCCCCATAGTGAGAACATAACTCAAGGTTCCATAAAAATCGAATTTGCACAAGAGTGGATTTAGGACTCAACAATAAAATGTTGAGAAAAAATGTGGTTTTCCACCTTGGGCATGACAACCTGTCATCCAATGTGAAAATTGACTTGAAAATGATCAAGAAGGATAATTTCAAGCAAAAGTTTGAGTAGCAACACAAAAAAAATGGCGAAAGAAAAGATCAGTTGACCTAAATGCATGGCTTTTCCAAGACATTTGATAACACTTTTAGTGCCAAAGTGAAGATTTGTCCACGTAAACCAAGCAAAGTTAGAATGATGGCAGCCAACATTGGGATAAAAAAATACTCCATTTTATTGCACATATGGTACTAAGTTTTTCATTCGCTAGATGTCCAGCACATAGGGAGTTTGTCACATTTGTAACAAGCTAGCAAAACATATCAAAATCCTCACATATGACCCAAAGCAGGTGACAACATTTAGCAATTCATTGCCAAATATCTAATCTTTTAACAGTATCATGGCATAAATATTGATAACCCAAAAAGAGTGGTTATTAAATATTAATGAGGGCCCATAAGGCATAGCAAGTGGGGTCACAATCTTGATCAACTAAATTCTACCGCCATTTAGGAGAAATGAAAGTAGCAACGTCGTTACAACTTGGCTCATGATTACTAGGAAAAAAAATTGTTAGAATGCCATGACATATGACATGACAAACAGTTGAAAGCAAAAGAACTAAAATCTTTAGTTTTTACAAACAATATTGAAATTAGGAAACCTTTGTAAAGTAACCCACATAATATATTTTTTTCTAAAGTCTACTGGACCTTAAATAGTCCTTGAAAGAGAATAAATGTAAGATGGAAGTCGAGCAACATGTCATCAATATCAAGCTCATCAAGAGCTTCATATATATTCTTCAAATGTTCTTCCTCTATGAGTCTTTCAAACAACTTAGCTTCTCAATTGGATTGGGATTGTTGGGCCAAGGGATTCGCACTTGTCTATAACATATTTGCCTGCCTCCACCTTGCAACTTAGACAACACCTTTTAACTTCTAAGAATACCTATAACCTTAATACTATGATAAATTTCGCATGGAATCACAGCTTTGCATCCTGCATGAGATAGGTTCTAACAACCATTGGCTCCTCTAAAGAACGATAACCATATTCTACAAATCATTCCATCAATTTAGGAATAAAAACATAAGTTTTAAACAGAACAACTTTTTAAAATACCTATAACCTTAATAATATGACAAATTTTGCATGGAATTACAGCTTCACATCCTGCATGAGTTGGGTTCTAACATGGTCATTGGATGCTCTAATGATTGATAGCCATATTCTACATGTCCTCAAACAGTCCAGGAATACTTGAGTTTTAAAAACAGCACTATTGAAAAATATAAGGACAATGAAAAACAGATGCATCCCAAGAACATTTTCTTATTCACAAATTCCTGCTATCTTCAACAAGGAATTACAAGTCATCTCACACACTATTGCCTTAGATGGTGGAATTGAGTTTAACTGATGTCATGCACTCCTAAAGGATACTCAACTAGCCGATTATACTGTTAATTTAGTGTAGGGTAAGTATCATCTAGATAACAAATTTTGGATAAAATGATAGATTGCTCATAAATCTCTTTCCTCTATTAGGAAAGGATTTTAATGGATTACAAAACAAGATTGCATTCAAATTATTTCTTGATAGCTGCTAATGAATTATTTCCACAGTTCAGTCCTAACAAATTGACAGAAATTGGTACCATTTCTCAACTTTTGTTGACAGTTTCCCCACAAACTATAGAACAATTGCATGCATTAAAATTCCATTGACTCTTCTTAAAATACAAGAGTCGACAGCCCCAAGTTTACCTGTGCTGTAAAAAGGTAACTTGTAAGCTGGGTTTGCCAGTAATATAAAGATTCATATCCATGAAAATAAAAACCCATTTGAAATAATAGATCCAGGAATTCTCAATTGCAGTTTACTTTTGAGGGTCATTACAAGTTACCTTAAATTGCAACAAAGGTTATCATCAAAGCAAAAGATACCTTCTTGTGGATTGATAGATAAGCAAGATGATGATGTAGAGTTTTATGGAACTCAATGTCAGATGTTGTGTCATCCAGGCAAATTAGAGTTTCTGCATAACACAATATGGCAGCTAATACATCATAGGCCCTTTTGCATATTCCGGAATCAAGCTCAGAGAATTTTTACCTTTACTCCAAGAGTGACAAACATGTTTGACCCTACAGAACAACATAGTCCAAACCCTCATTTATTATTATTCCTTAGGATTGGGTCTAGTTCTACTCTAATCTTTTTACAGAGTGCTATTCCTATAGAAAATTATCACCGGTTGCTGCATTGTCCAGAGAAAACCAGAAGGCCCCAAAATGGATTTTGGGTAAATATTGTCACTAAAATTTCAGGCAACTTGAGCTTTTCTCATCCGGTGCTGAAATTTTTAATTTGGGTTTGCCAGGTCCATATCTGGCAGAGGTACCTACTTTAATATTCAGCTGTATATCTATATTACAAAAACATTTCCAGTTGAATTGGAATGAAAACTGGTCTAGGATGTCCCAAAAGGTGTGTAATAATATAAGGAATAAGAGAAGAGCCTACGAAGTGTCAAGAATCATACATTCTTGCTAAACTCTTGAAGAGATGTGCCTCCTATGTGATGGAATCAGCTGATGTTACCAAAGGCATGAAGACATATCAAAATTAAATCAATCAACATTCAGGATTATCAGCTTGATGTGATCATTGCGCTTGCATTGCCTTGTCAACTAAACCTGTCCAACCAAAAGATTGGTTAGTAAAACAAGTACATCAAAAATAAGGCATTATTTTCCTTTCATGGCAAAAATTAGTTCATGAGTGTCAACTAAAATTAGCCCATAAAAGATTGCACATCTAATTTGCATGCAAACATAGGCAGTTCTCAGCACAATATAAACATCAAGTATAAATTCAAATTGTCAGCATGGACCTTCTGTCCTCTTTCTAGTTGTATTTAAACAAACTGCACCACACAGACTTCAAGCGGCATAGTAAAGATAGCCTCCAAAATGGGTAATGAGTAAATGATAGAAAGTTGCAGCTGCTGGGAGTATCCTATGCACTAAAATCACAATTTTGATGGAATAAAAAAATGCTCCAAATGACATAATTGTCTCTTCAAATCAAGCTGTCTGTCTAATTTTGAAATACTTCCCAAATAAATTGCATTATGTACATAAGCACATCCCAGCATCTCTAGATGCACTGGTAGCCAGCATCATAAACTTGTTTAACAATTTAACTTTAAATCTCTAATTAGTTGATGAAGTTTTGCACAGATATTCAATTTTGAAACCTTTCGACAGGTTGTTTCCAGTGTCATAAACTTGTTTAAGTTTAAGCTGGCTCTGTCTAGAAAACACTTTTCTATTTTTTCTTGCATACTTGTATGAGATTGGCTATATGGGGTAGTACAGTTTTATTTTTTGGTTCGAAGTAACTCATCAATGATGTTGCTTCTGCCCCAAGCATTTATATTCCACGTTTTCCATACCAATATTGTAATAAACATTCTCTAGATGCATTATGAAATGAACAATAAGAAAATGTTCTTCATTTCACAACCTATATGTTTTACTAAAGGAATAGCATCCATAGACGGTTGCACATACGCTTATGTTTAGCCATGCAGGGTAGCACTGGTGTCTAGCAAGTTATCGAACTTCAGATTTTGTATATTTGTAATTAAATAATGTGGGTTAGTAGAGAGCTTTTGTCAACGAGATAACGGTATTGCTTGTAAGATTGGTAATAGCCTAGGTTACCCGGACCGCCGAACCCGGTTGGGTGCGAACGAACTTGTGACGTTAGTGCATACGGTCGCGTGCCCAGTACCTTGCCCATAGGTATACCGGACCCGGGGGTACCAGCCGCGTAACCCTTGAGAACCCACGGCCCAGCACTTAAAAAGTGGGCCCAAAAGTGAAAAAAAAACAATTTTTTAATTTCTATTTTGCCTCTAAACCCTAAAACGACCCAATATGAGGCCTTTCAACACTAAAACATTTCATTTTTACCTCTCATTTTGCTCTCTCCATATTTTGTTTCCATCTTAGCATTTTGAAGGGAGGTGATTGCATTTGAAGGAGATCGATTGTGGAGTGGCAAATAGCTTCTACAAAGGAGATTTAAGTGTTCAAGGTATGCATTTAAACCCTATTCTTCAATCTTTTGATGAATTTTTTTAAGTTTCTTAGTTTTTGATGAATTTTTTCAAGTTTGTGAATAAGTTTTTCAAATATATATATTTTTTTTCATTTTTTTTAGAGATTGCAACAATGGCCAGTAGTCAAAGTTCAGTGGGTGGGGATGGAAGCCAAAAGTTCAAAATTGATAAAGGATCTCCTTTATGGAGACATACCACACGAATTTCACAAATTCCTGGAGGTGGGGGGTTTGTTTGGAAGTGTAATTTTTGCAATGTACAATATAATAGCTCCTACTACCGAGTGAAACTTCATTTTATGGGCCCTGGTGGTAAAGGGATTAATATGTGTGTGGGCCCAGATAAGAAGGGGTTTTCTGCTGTACAAATAGCAGCATTTATAAAAGAACAAGAAGATGCTGACAATTCGGTTGCAAGAGGAAAACAAACTAGTTATAGTTCCGGAAAGAAAAAAACAACATTACCCACTCATCAGATAGTTAGGCCCTCTAGACATCCCTTCTTGTCTATACCCTCTACGGAAGAAGAAGATGAAGAACCAGAAACCACCACCCGCAAGAGAGGTCCATTAGAGAAGGCATTTAAAATGGAGGCAAGAGATATTGCTGAAGAAAAAATTGCACGTTGCCTCTATGCCAATGGTCTTCCATTCAACTTGGTGAGATCACCATATTGGAAGGACATGGTGTCAGCAATAAATAGTGCACCTCCTGATTTCACAAGTCCTGGGTATGAAAAGGTGCGTACCACCTTATTGCAAAAAGAGAAGAAATATGTAGAGGCCCAACTAAAACCAATTAGAGATTCTTGGGTTGAAACAGGTGTATCTATTGTTTCCGATGGATGGAAAGATTGCAAAAACCGTCCATTGATTAATGTTATTGCAGTGTCCCCCAAGGGGGCAATGTTTTTGAGGGCGGTTGACTGTGAAGGGGAAGTGAAAGATGCAGTGTTCATTTCCAGGATTCTCATTGACTCCATAGAGATGGTGGGTAGTGAAAATGTTGTCCAAGTAGTTACGGACAATGCAAAAGTTTGCAGGGCTGCAGGTGCTTTGGTAGAGGCTAGATATGAGCACATCTTTTGGACACCGTGCACTGTACACTCCCTCAATTTGGTGATGCAAGCAATTGGCACCCAAATAGAGTGGGTGAAAGAAATATACCAGGAGTCTGAGGAGATCCAGATGTTTGTGACAAACCACCATATGTCACAAGCAATTTTCAGAACTTTTTCAACATTGGAATTGTTGAAGGTAAATTTTAAAATTTAATTTATTTAGTTTCATTTATCATTTATGTCATGTTTTACATAATTGAATAAAATAATTTTTTGCATTATTTACATATTTTAAATGTGTTATTAACTTACTATTAACATGTTCTTAGGTTGCCGAGACCCGGTTTGCATCTCACACAATTGTTCTGAGACGACTTGTGAAGGTGAAAGATGCATTGAGTCAAATGGTTATTAGCAACCAATGGAGTATATGGAAGCAATCAAATTCAGAGAGGGCCCAAAAAGTCAAGGCATTGATCTTGAATGACGATTGGTGGGATCGTGTGAATTATGTATTGGAATTCACCGAACCTATCATGTCTATGCTTCGGTTTGCTGATACAGATGAACCATGCTTGGGGGATGTCTATGATAGCATGGACACAATGTTGGAAAAAATAAAAATAGAAATACAAAAAAAAGAGAATGATCCTGAAGACACCTTGTACAAAAGGGTGGAAGCAATTGTTCTTCATCGTTGGAACAAGATGACAACTCCATTGCACCTCCTTGCATATGCCCTATCTCCGAGGTACTATACCACTGAAGTACTTTCTATCCCAGGGAGAATACCGCCATATAGAGATGCTGAAGTTGCTAATGGGTATAAGACGGCATTTAGTAGAATGTTCAGTGATCCAGAAGTGCATGCAAGTGTCATGAGAGAATTTGGAATGTTTGTCACAGGAAAATCAAAAAATCATACCGCTTCTGTTGCTAGAGACCAATACAAAATGGATGGTCTTACATGGTGGTACCTCCATGGTCAAGATTATATGTACCTCCAACCTCTTGCAATCAAGATCCTCTCACAAGTTTTTTTTTTTTTTGCCACTTGTATTGTAAAATTTAACACTTAACATTCTTGAATTTATCTTGCATTTTTTTATTTTATTTTTAATTTTGTTGGTTTTCTCTCCAGGTTGCAAGCTCTTCTGCCGCTGAACGGAATTGGAGTACATACTCCTTTATCCACTCAGTGAAGCGTAACCGGTTGGCTGCAAAAAGAGCTGAAGACTTAGTGTATATTCATTCCAATTTGCGTCTTCTGTCACGTAAGGATCCTCAATACAGGCAGGGGGCAGCGAGGCTTTGGGATGTAGCACCCGAGTCTACTGACTTGGATGCAACCATTCAGGATCTTGCTAGAGCCACTATGGATGATGTGGGTGATATTGATGACATATCACATGGTGTTGGATCCGCTTTGGGTTCAAATGATGATGATTTTGAAGTTGAAACCACTCAAAATCCAAGTCATGATGATTCTGACAATCCTTTTGATGATTGATGAGCACATGAACAATGAACATTGAATCATGTTTCAATGTTTCATGAACTACATTTTGTAATTCAGTAATTTTATTTGAATATTTTTCAACTATCAATTGGCATTTAATATTTATCTTTGGCATTTGGCATTGATCAATGATCAAGTATCATACTATGAAATGATTTAGTTTTACAATTCTCTATATTTCTCTTATTTTTGTATATATAATACATATATATAGATTTATAATATATTAAATTATTAATATATATATATATATATATATATATACACACCTACGATACGTACTAAACCCTAAAAAACCATAATGGGTTCTCAGACTAACCTCCCGTACTTAGGTAATAGCCCTACCACAGCTCACCATGACTGTATTTCATCCTTTTAAAGTTTCAATTTCTGTTATGATGAAACAAAAATTACATATTGAGAGAACTGTATACCTAAAGGTGTGATGTATAAAACTTTACAGTCAACAGATATATTTCTCAACTTACTGCAACTTACATGGGAAGCAGAGGGCACAACAATGAAACAAGCAGTAATAATGGAAGAACAAATGATAAGAGGAATTGAAAGGTTGATTTTCATTAATGAATAATACATTTATATTACAAATGGTGATACAATCAACAATGATATTGGATGATTCCAAAGATCCTTAATGGTAATCCTTATACCAGCTAATTATATGCTCAACAATGAAACAAGAAATAATAGTGGAAGGAAAAATGAAACAGGAATTGAAAGGTTGGTTTTCATTAATGAATAATGCACATCTTTAGTACAAATATTGACATAATCAATAATAAGATTCCAATGATCGTTAATGGTAATCCATATGCAAGCTAATAATATACTAATGATGTCACGAGACATGTTTCTTAACTTATTGCAACTTATGTGGAGAAGTAGAGGGGCAACAATGAAATAAGTAGAAATAATGGAAGGAAAAAATTAATTATGCGAGGAATTAAAGGTTGATTTTCATTAAGGAATAATGCACATCTATGGTACCAGGGTGACAAAAGAAATAATGATTTTAGATGATTCCAATGATAATTTACGGCAATCTCTGTGCAAGTTAAAGATATGCTAATGTTGACATTAAAAACTTGTTATTCTAGTAATCCTCGCAGGTATACTAGTTTATAATTGATAAATAATGTAGTACAGCCAAATTAGTGCCAGGCTAGGCCATGACCTGAAAAACAACCTTTACCATTACATATATATGGGTTTGCCATCACCTTACAAACAACCTTTACCTCTCAACCACAACTGCATTTTATATTTAAATGTAGATGCCTCTTTTTTGGATATGTTACATGGCGTAAACCTTTTCTTTGCAAGATTTACTTGAAGACAGTGCTGGTTGTAAAATAAGCCAGGCATAACAAGTTCTTTCTCGAGACCTATAATTCAGTGTAATAGTAAAACAATGTCGTCTCAAACAATTAGACAACAAGCTGTGTAGATCTCAAAGAGATTGAATCTGACAAATTGACAATAACTCCCAAAGTTTTAAAGACAAAGTCTTCTAAATAATCAATACGTAGCCCAGGAGCATGAGCGTTATTGGACATCTTTGTTTTAAACCTTTAGTACGGCAGATGTTATTTATAATTCCCATTTTGGTATGGATTTGTCCAAATGTTGTCTCACACAAAGTCATTACCAAATACATGATGGTTTCAAAATGCCCATATGGTTGTCTTTAAAGCAAATGATGGCTTGAAAATTGAAAATGTGTCAAAGGCCTTACAAAGCATGTGAAACAAATATAGTCCTTTCATTGTGATGCTTTGCCTTCTCTGTGATAGCTGGAAGAGTGAACCAACGGTCACATATTCAGTAGTTTCTAAATGTCATTCTTTGCCCTTAGCCTGTAACTTTGTAGTCAATACCCAATCAGAGATATAATCATCTAAATTTGTGGAAGTTCTCACGAAACATGTTTGGATCAATACAAATCAGCCCCTCCTAAATTGGTTGGTCCCCATCATTATGAACAGTGAAGGATGTTAGAATATGTTAGATACTTCAGAGACATCATCTGCAGGTAGATCTTTCAATTTTATCAGATATCTTATAAGAAACATCCTGCGTAGCCTTTTATCTCTGTCAAGAGGCCATTTATCTTCAAAACGAAAACAAAATTGGTTTTCTGTTGAAATGACATATCCTCCAGCTATTCATCAAATGGCTTGGCAGAGAATGATAACATTCCAAGGCCAAGCAATTTCCACTTTCAAAATTAGCATTTTTGTAGCTTCAAACAAATGGATGATAGTATCTGTGACATACATCAGATATGTTCCTATAATCATACAAATCTAATGGACATTTAAACTTCTAACTGCACTTTGTGAAATTTTCTTTGTGTTGATATGCTCCTTGGACACTTCAGCCTCCAACTGCATTTAAGTGTTCCTTTTTGGGCTTATCTTCACATTGACATGCCTCTAATTTCTTTACCACCTTGATCATACAATTTTCTTACTTTTCAACTATGGTCTCAAAATCTAAACTTGGGGTAGTTGTTCTTTTGTCTCTCATATCTTTCTATATTGCAGAAGTACAATGGCAAACTTCCTTCTAAAGAATTGATGGATTCTTTTGGAGCAACTACTATGGGTTGGAGCTCTTGAACTGTTGTCTCAGTTGATCACCTCATTGCTTCTTCTTGATGGATAAAATCAATGGACTGTCTATTACAAATAGTTCCTTCCCTTTTCTCTTCAATTAATGCACTCCCCTTCACAGTTAATTCATTTGGTAATTCCTCAGGTTAGTGGGGCTTTCTCCTCTGTTTGAATCTTCAAGACTCCCACCAAAAGCCCAATCAATAGATTAGATCAACTTCTTCCAAACCCTCTAATTGTATTTTCATCAGGTGACCATTGAAACTCAAAAGAAGGCTCTCTCCTAGGTCTATTCCAAAGATCATACAAAGATCAATTGATCATGTTGAGCATCAGTTGTTGCATGATTTGTATCATAGGTCTCAAATCCATGCTCATACTGTCTAGAAGAGGTTGGGAACTTTCTTCCATTTTAGGGCTCTCTTAATATTTTCATCTCAATCCCGTTCTGGATATGTCATTACAGCTTTACAGGCTGGCAGAATCGCAACTTCGGCACCACCAAAATTATCCAAATTTATATCTGAAAAATTTTTCAAAAACCATTTTTTCTAAAAAATATGAATTATGAATTTCTGAATTATGAGGCAAAAAATTGTTGCATAAAGAAATTCCCATAAAAGTTTAATTAAATTTGATCTTCTTACCTCTGATATACAGATCAGGTAAAGCTCTCAGGTGAGACACTACCAATTGTGAAGACAGTGCATTAAATCTGGTTCAGCTTGATCACCCATTTTTGCATTAAAAAAAATTACACTAATTTGATCATACTTCTAGACAAGGAATCCACCTTCTCAATTTAGACACACTGCCAAAGATAGTATAGTCTTCCTCCAAAAGAACCCTATCATTTATATATATATATATATATATATATATTGAACTATGCTATTTGAGATATGCCAGACTTTTTATTGAGGAGACACAATATATATATATATATATATATATTGAACTATGCTATTTGAGATATGCCAGACTTTTTATTGAGGAGACACAACCTTTTCCAATGGTGCAACAACCATTAGTGTTCGTCAAATCACAGCCCTCACTGGCAAAAGAACTCTATCCTTGCTGTATCCTTCTAAAGCAATCTTTAGCCTTTTTGAAGTTTTATTTTCTTTGTTCTTTGAAAACATTCTCCAGCCTTTGCATGAATTTACTTGCTTTACTCCATTTTCCTCTAATAGACTTATGCCATATTCTTTTCCCACTTTCCTAGGATATTTTTATATTTTATAAGCCATTATTCTTATCCTATAATAAACTTATTATTTTTGTTCACATTCAATATTCTCTTATGCCAATAGAGAATCTTTGTTGACAAACAAGTTAATAGCTATCATATTCTGCAGTCACTGGTTAAATGAAGAATCCTACATATATTTTTTCCTTGAATGGTAACACATAAACATATGCTTATCCTTGTTGTCTCCATAATGTGGTATATGTAGTCATCAACACTCATTAAGAAAAGCACCGTGAAAAATTATTATTAAAAATATTTGCACATGAATGAGAAAGAGTAGGAAAACAGTCTGTAATAGCCTCATCCTTTGATATGGTGACTTGTCATATTGTATCATGACTAATCCCTATGAATCTTGAGATTATTTAAAATATTTGCACATGAATGAGAAAGAGTAGGAAAACAGTCTGTAATAGCCTCATCCTTTGATATGGTGACTTGTCATATTGTATCATGACTAATCCCTATGAATCTTGAGATATAGTAAGGCCACACATTCCATATCAAATAAACAGCTATAGATGCTTAAACTAATTACTAACCCAGAAAAACACTAAAATTCAACAGGTATATTGGCAACCCAAGAAAGATTATGAAAATGATAAACCTTCTAATCATTTTCCAGATGCCTCTCTCAATATGTCACCAAGTGTGTTTTTCCAAAATAGCTATTCTAAACAAAACAAAAGGAAAATGGCTTAAAGTAGATTGCACAGGTAAAACAAAATAATACGCCACAAAGCATGCACTGCATTAGTGTGCACTGTAAACCAAAATATAAGAATTAAGGAGGAAGCCAATGTTAATATGCAAATAATTGAAGTTCAGAATTTGAGTATCAATATGATCTTACCTTAAGACAGAGTAATTTTGACTAGCATGAAGAGGATGCAATGTAGACTGCATGTCATTGGTTGTAACCATGTGCTCATGAGAGTCCATTAACGCTGCATTGAAGCCAAACATTCTTCTTACATCACCTACACCGCCAAAGATGTGTCATTACATTTCATCAAGCATAACAGTTATGGTAATAAACTGTCATTAACATTGTATGTCTAATATATAAAACTTTAGTACAGAAATACCAAATTTTAAAACAAAAATTATATAATAATGTCTAATAATCCTTTTGTAATACTTCATTAAAGCTTTCTTAATCTAGATAAGCAATTGTAATAATAAATTTGTTAAAAGGATTTCAGTAAGCGCAACTTACTAGTTTGGGTAAGGGCATCATCAGAGCTGTCAACTTTGTTATAAGAATATGTAGGTTTAAACTCAGACAAAGATTGGATGAAATCATTTCCAGGGTTGACACTGACACCATGCATGGTTCTACCAAGAGATACATGAGGCTTCATTTCATCTTCAGATGGCAATAAGGATGAAGAATCATTATCTTGGACTCCAGATTGTTTTAGATCAGCAGTAGGTTGCCTGCTTTGAATGCCATGGTTTCTCTGAAGAACCTGTGCAGTTGCCTCAGAGTGCCCTGATTCTGCATTCTGGGGGTTCAAATCACTTTCAGGTTTGAATTTTTTTTCTCTTGGAAATTCATCATCAGTCTCAATCTCAGATTCTCCTTCTTTCTGTGGGTGTAATTGTTTTCTTTTTGCACGGGCTTTACGATTTTGGAACCAATTGTAAACATTGGTCTCAGAAATTTGACCGTGCTGACTAAGCTCCATAGTGATCTCCTTTATTCTCTGCTTATTTGGTGTGGCTGTGCCTTGTTCAAACAATCTCTCCAAGATTTGAAGTTGAATTTGGCTTGGTGTCCACCGTTGCCTTGCAGATGTTCTAAACGTTGGAGTTCCCGAAGCTAGATCATAAAGTGTGTGCTGCCCTATCAGAAAACCTATCAAAACAAAATATGCAACAACATTAGGATCATGCCATATGAATTTTTTATATATGCATTAAAATGTCAGTGGCTGCCATTATTCTCCATTCAGGCCTAAAATATCAATTTCAACTATTTTTAGTTTTCTTTCACTCTAAAGTCTCAAGTTAAAAGTAAAACTATGCAATAAAAGTAGTTTAAAACTTTAATAATGGAACCCCTTTGGAAAGGATCGTTGTGTTGATGGGGGACCTTTGACAACAGATTGGTGAATATCAGAGAGCAAAATCATCACATATCCTTGTACATTACCATTTTATATGACTGTTTTTGTGCGATATACTTCATTTCTTAATCTAAAATATAGGAATGTTGAAACACTTTAACCATTTTCCAAGATATGATCATTAACAGGCAACAGTCTCCTACAACAAGGACCAGTATAATTTCAAAATTATTTGGTATTATACAATAAATATGAAGATTAAAAAGTTCATGCACTTTACGCTGCTGCTAGATTAGCCCATGCATAATTTTAAATTGCTGTCAAGACAAAATCAATTTCCCTTAATTGGTCCTCTTGTAAAGGCTATATACTAATATAGCCTACATTGTTTATTTTTCAGTGTGATTCTCAGATACCATAGGTGTATTATATTATTAAGGAATGTTTCTTTACCTGACCAACCAGTAGACCATCTCATGATCTATATAAAATTAGGCCAGGAAAAGACAGGCAGACTTGTACATTTGAGTTCACACTCTAGGAGACTAGATGTGTGCTGAGTTTTTTCTTTTCTCTTGTAACATATGTAATACAGCCAAGTCATTCTATCTAGAAGAAACAGAAAAGAAATACTAAGTTGTAATAGAAAAGAGACTCTTATGAATATTACAAAGACAAACTTTCTTATTTTCTCTTTATGCTCGTGAAAACATCAAACTTTCATCCAAAGTTATTTACGTTGCATGGCATCACCCACATTTGCAGACAGACATGTAATTGGCACAATAAAAACAGAAGTGCCATCAAGCTAAAAGAAAATGTGTTAGGAGCACAAAACCATCATAATGAAGGTGCAGAAAGCAAAAGTCACGACAACACTGAATACTTGCAGTTTGCAATGATGAAGCTCATTCAAATATTCTTTTTGAGCAAAATGGAATTGGACAACTATTCCTATATAATTCTAGAAGTAATGCTTTTTCAAAAACATCAGTATCTCCATTTTTCAAGGCAATCTCCCTAGGGGTGAGAAACCCATTTCTGTCATTATGCATGCCCCTGAGGCACAGGGATGTCTCAGGCATACCCAATGAACAGTGGATACCTGGGGACAACATCCCATAAAAGTAGAATGCTTCCTGTCACAGAGGATATCCAGAAGTCACGTAGCCATTGAGAATGCCCAAATGTCCCCCCCAAGAAAAGCTTTCTTCTTTTCTTCTTTTCTGAAAATTTATTCTGATCCTTAGGATTCATAGGGGAAAGATGCACCAAGTTATACAAAATATTCTGATTTCTGAGTAGTAACTAAATAAAAGATTTAATGTTTTAATTTTTTCCAGTCAGATGATTTATTTTTTAACAATCATGCTGAGGTCATTTTGTCATGGACCCCAGTGCTCCCTAACATCAACTGAAATTTGGAGGGTCTTGTGTAAACATCCCCAATAAGCATCACAAAAACTGTGTTCTTGTTTCCCTGAAACTTATGTCAACACAGCCAGTTTCACTTAACTATTTCAATAAAAGCACTCTCCAACTATTGATGACTGGCAAGTCGCTCTTCTTGGACATGGTAATTTTGTAATATGATGAAGACTAACATTTTTCAGCTGTGGGAGACTTCACAACCTAAGGCATTAGCACATTGTTTGTCATGTAAGAGAAACACCCACTCCTAATCTTTGTGGCATAATGAAGAGTATTTCTCCATCCTCTGGAAAATATAGAAAATCATCAAAGAGTGTATTTCAATAATTGAATGACAAGAACCAACTGTCTTTGTGCTCTTCTGTTTTTCACCTTATGCTTATGCTATCAGTTAATACTTTGTGGTAAATACTACTCTTACAAATATCCTAGAAACATGCCTGTTACATAAACGATCGAGAAACAGCTTCTTGAGAAAACCCACTTTGATTAAATAAAATATAAGTATGAATGTCCATGTAACCTTGAAAGAATGGCATGAAGGCAAACACAACCACAAAGACAGAGAATGGCCCAAAGGGCAGATTCCCAAGTAACGTTCCATAACACAGTAAGAAAAAATTATTGTAGCATATAATGATAAAAAATGCAACATTAAATGACATTAAATGAGTAGTTTCAAATTATTTATTTAGGTCTATTGTGTCTACTAAATAAATAATTTGAAACTACTCATATAATGATAAAAAATGCAACAAAACTCAAGCCCAATTTAACTTTTTTGTTTTTTGTTTTTTTGGTTTGGGCAGGAGGCACCTGGTCATCCCCAGGACAGCTAGACATCCCCTGCCGCCCCCTGGCTCACTGAATCATTTCTGTAAAATTTCCAGTCTGGCCAGTGGCTCAAGAGTGGCCCTAGGGAGTTTCCAAGGTGTCCACAAAATCTGACAAGGATGGGGACTCCCAAAAAAGACCCAGCGCCACATCCCCATGTATGACTGATTACATGATTGGAGCATTGATGAGGCCAAAGGCATGACTAGCCATCCATAGAGTCCAAATTTTGCCTTGAATGTTCCAACCCTCAATTTTTGCGAATTGATAAGGGCCCTTTCCCACCTATCCTAATAGTTGGAGGGGACAAGGTTGAGGGCAGACCATAGATTAGTTAGTCAACATGATAGGACTAAATGACCTCAACTAAGGTCTGACACTATTGATATTTATAATTTGATCTTATTCATGGTGACAGAGGAGGAGTCTAGATTGGCATGGATGGACCATGATGGACATCACACACTTGTTAGAATGACATGATCAATTCGACCTATCCACCCCACAACCTTCCCAATCAATAGCCTTATCTGCAATCAAGAGGTCTGGTGTTTCAACCTTGCTATATATAGATAGATAGATAGATAGATAGATAGATAGATTCTTTTGCGAAAAATGTTACATCTAGAAACAATTAACAAGTAAAATTAAAGGGTAGTAATTTTCAAGTCTTAAAAGTTCCATAAAGAAGCAAACTAAGAGCTTACAAGTTATAAATTCAACAAATAATATGGCAACCATAAATTTGATCAAACTTCTTCAAATTAATAAATTCATAAAATTTACAAAATGGATCGGAATTAGAAATTCTACCTATTTCACAAGTTAAGCAAATTTCAAGGTTTCAACATACAACATACAAAATAAAAAATAGAGCTGCCTTAAATTATGGACATCAAATCAATTTCTTAAATTGGATACCCTTGGAATTTGACCTCATGACCAAGTTCAAGTGTAAATTGAACCTTGTCAATCCACTATGCCCCCACTGCATCCAAAGTAATATGTGCGTGAGTGTGTCTGTACAAAGAGCTGTTGTGCAGTGGGGAATGCTAAGGATGGGATCCCACAAAAAGGGTTAAGTATCCAATTTTACTATTCAGGTGGCCCTATGGGAGTTGTCCTCCAATGGAAAAATTGGAGTCTCAAGCAGAATTATTAGAGCAGGCATGCAGGATTTGAGCAGTGCAGAAATGGAATCTGATAGTTTCCAGCACCAGCTTAACATAATTTTTGCTAACTGGCAGTCAGAGTAGTTAGTTGTTTTTAAGAGTTCACATCCTATATAAGCCTTCTGCACTTTCTGTGCACCGTCCTGAGAGAATTACAAGGGCCAGATTAAGTTTGAAAATTCTCCTAAAATCTGTTAGTGGCATCCAATTACAGAAATCCATGGCCGCTTTCCATGGGACAAATGACGAAGAAAGTGACACAAGTTCAAATCCCCATACCAAAACAAGTTGATCCATTATTCCTGCAGAAATGTGACAAGGTTGTGGTCTTGTCAAGTAACGATTGT
>VDFB02262753.1:0-25373 GCA_007258455.2 Sequoia sempervirens
ATCCATTTAGTAGAAAATGTATGTTTACAGGTTATAAGTTGTGTTGTTTAGTAGTGTTGTTAATTGTGAAATCCCTCTTTTTCCTTTTAAAAGCACTTTTATAGACCTCCCTATAAATTATTTATGTAAACTACATTGGAAAGTGAGTTGTGTGAGTCAAGCTTTATGATTTTAATTTGAAAGTGATAGGTTGTTAATAGGTCTAGATTGTTTTGGTGGATCACCTTATGTTTTTTTTAGCATTAAGTTTATTTTCATGAAATTCTACCCTTTACCTTAGAGGTTAAATAGTTAGGTGACATCAAAAGGGGAAGCCAACCCTTATCACTAGAAGTTTTCTTTCGAGCAGGTTACCCACAACTTGAAAGCAGTCCCATGTTAGTCCAAATCTGCTAAGTTCATTTAAAGCTTAGCATTAGGGTGCAAATTTGGAACCCTAACACTAATTTTATGCACTAGTTTCCAGTTAGAATTGATGCATAGACCCGACTTGAATTGTTTCTCATATGACTAAGATGTGTAAGAGAGAGCCACATAATCATTCTCCTCTGAAGTAATCGATCGAAGTAATGTGAACTCCTCAAGCTTCGTGGAAGACTCGATGCTTCATTATGTTATTGAGCAAATTCTTGTGGCAAGATAATGTCTTCTCGCTATTGTGGGAATGTGAAGCTAGAATGCTAGATAGAAAAGTCATTTGGATGTCTAGTAACAGTCCACAGTGAGAAGGGAGATGCGGGTGAACGATGTGGGTCTGCCAGTAGCGAACACTGTTATTAACAACTTAAAAAATCGTGGTGTTGAGATGGGTAGAACCCACATTAAAAATTTCCTCAGCAGTAACATGCAGGCAGAGAAGTACGGGAGGCAGTCAAGGCAAGGACACTGGTGTAAGAAACGACATTTTCTGGGGGAAAGTCCGCAAGAAAGTCCCCTCAACAACCAATTTTATTTGATCAAGGTGGCATGATAACGTCGAAGTATAGTGTCCGTTACCGCAGAGAATCCTCACGCCTTGGTTTAATCTAGCCCATTTGAATGTTAATTGTGATAGAGATTAGTCATATATGCACAAGATCTATCAAAGAGGGATATCTGTAGATCATTATAGAAGCGACATCTAGTGACCCAAAGCTCGTATGCCAATCCCTCCAGCATATCGTCATGGCCCCTTGTGAGAGTGAGCTCTCAAGCTAATTCATTTTACACACCAGTTGGTGAAGATAATTGTAGGGTTGGTTATTTAACTTGCTTCAAAGAGTTTCAATACTACCGCAATCTCTAGGTGAATCATGACCTACGCAATACACTCACTCCGAAGAATGAGTGGAGGTGATGCTTCCAACCTTGGTGCATCATCGATTTTCATGGAATTTTATCAGATTGTCACCCTTCTCTTTTGAACTAGTTAATCACATCATTCTTCAATGGGTGGTGTGAACAGGTTGTTTCATCGAATCCTTCCTATGTATTCGATATCTTTAATCGTAATAATGTCTCCATTTATAGTAGTGGAACGTGAAAGGTTTCTAAAGTGTTGCAAAATTCATTGAAGCCCATTTGATGGAGCTCATAGTGCCCTAGCTATAGGATCAACACCATCATACTTTGAGTGCCAACCATGCAATGAGATAACAATTGCTTCGATGGATGTGGGAATTTACAAATCCCAAGCTGCGTGGAGATATAGTGTGGGTAAGCCGTATATGAAAGTCATAGTAAAATGGCAGTGGTAGGGTGGAGGCTCGCACGATAGCACCCACAAAATAGAAGTCCCCACATGTAGGTTTCGACGGTACCTTTTATGAACAAAGATTCAATTCTTTCCTTTGTGCATCGTGAAATCGCCGCCTTTGATTCAACCCATGATTGATAGTTCATTTGATGGAATAGATTCATGGGCCAATCCTCCACCGACGTCATTTGTTGTTTAAAACATGGCTCGAGAAATCATGTAGAAACGAGGAGGACTCGGGCTGGCCATGGATAGTTTAACGTGGAGGTTGGATGCGAACGACTGGGTGGGCGGTGCCATGCGAGGAGGAGTTGTGGGTATGCCATATGAGGATGTCACAAAGATAATGGCAAGAAATAGGCAAAAGCCCACATAGCGTCTCCTACATAGGCGACTTTTGTTGGTGCTAGGAATGACACTGTTCGCAAAGGGATGTCCTGCGATTGGCGAATTAGGACCTCGTTGAATGAACAAACATGCCTCCCCTCATGCACAAATTGGTGATAATACATATACAATTTATACTAAATTTTATTTTCCACATGCTCGCAAACACTTTTAGATGGCTTAATATTGTAGGCTCTAATTGTATACCCTGTCGATAATATTTGAGATGCAGGAATATCTAATGCCACTAGCTTGAGCTTTTGTGATTCATGATAATCATTTGATAGAGGAGGCCCAAGGTGGTGCAGCCAAGAGTGACACCTGCATTAGTAACTGAGTGCACAGAAGGTACATCCCCATGCTATAAGTGTATGCCCAACATGCAATGCCCAAAAACCCAAGATGTGAAGGAAGCATCATCTAACAACCACCAAAAGGAGCCTTTGACTCATACTTTCTCCCATTCCTACTAAAACAAGCTTATGACTAATAGAATGAAGCACAAGGCAACCGTGAAAAGTGTAATGCGGAACTCCGCTAGGTCAATGCCATCTACCGGTGTGAGAGTGTAGAGGGCCAATGATAAAATGCCTTTAGAAAATGGCCGAGAAGCAAGCGATGTCTGCAATGACCAGGCTCGCAATAATAAGAACCCCGTGAAATTCGATATCCATGGTTTGATTGTTGAGGCCAAATTCTTTACTAGATCATGGAAATGTGGGGGGGTGGGGCCAAAATGATATTAATGAATGTTCCAGGGAAATATGACACCCATGAGGTGAGTACCCGCAAGAATAAAGATGTGGAGAAAGAAGCGTGGGGAGCTAGCGCAGGGATGTTGTTTGCTTCTCGGCCAAGTAGAGGATGAAGAAACTAGATGCAGAGCCCGCCATGCGGGTGGAAGTTAGGAGCCAACCGCTACTTAATGGCAAAACACAAGCGACGACCCGCATGAGGTGACTTGTGGTTGTAGGTCCGCGATGCTTGATGGATGTGACGACAAAAGGACAGAGGAGATCCACAAGTCATGTTCTGAAAAGGAAAAATAGTTAGTAAAATTTAGATAGGTGAATTTGGTCAAGGGGTGTTTGATCATTTTAGGACATGTGACCAACTTAGGCTTTGGAATAGGGGTGCGCAAAATGAGGCAGGAGTAAAAATGACCCGATAGGAGAAAAGACGATCCGGTGGGAGCAAAAAAGAAAGGGGGGTCCCTGCCTTCGACAAGGCGTGTGTGCAAAACATGCACAATAGTACACACCGAGAATCTTCCATTCCAAACTTCTTCAACATTTCCTTGACATACTTTGATTGTGAAATGAAAATATATTTTTCTAAATTTAATTTATTTGTAATCCAAGGAAGAAATTCATCTCTCCAAACATAGAAAATTCAAACTCTTTTTGTATTTCCTCTGTAAAATTCTTGCACATAGCTTCATTTCCTCCAAAGATTATGTCATCAACATATACATGTTGGAGTAGAGGACCACTGATAAGGGGGGTGAAATAATGGTCTAATAAAATTGATTTCAACACACCTAATTACACAAAATCTATAGATGTTGTATGTTATCAAAATCACAAAGATGTGCAAATCAGAATACCACATTTAAATTAGGAATGATCAACCATGAACAAAGCAACACATCATCAAGAAAAATCAAGACATAGGATTTATGAGTGGAAAAACCCTAAAAGGGTGAAAAAACCACTCTGAATAATAGCTCTATTAAAAAACTTGTTGTTTACAAATTGTATTCCTCACTGGTAATACAACAAGCCTCACTGGCTAACATTCAAGCCTCACTAGCAACCATTCAAGCCTCACTGGCAATACAAGCCTCATTGGCAAAACAAGCCTCATTGGCTAACCACAAGGCTCACTAGCTACAATATGCCTCATTGGAAATCTGCAAGCCTAACTAGCTGATTCCTATGCCTCACTGGAAAATCTCCATGTCATATTGAAAATCTTCAAAAGGAAAACAAAAGAATACAGGGGGTTACCCTATTTCACTTCAAACCACTACACAAACAAGTTTCACCATAGTTTCTTTTTACTTACCTCAGCCTTTTAACACCAATCTGATAAAGAACCCAACTCTGCAATCTCACATACTATCTTCATGCTATCATGCACTAATAAATTCAATACCCTGTCCAAATGTAAAAGAAAAAAATAACCCTTTTGCATCTGCTCTGTCATCATCTACTCTTTTATCATTTCTCCAATCAAAACATCACATCTACTCTGTTATTATCTTTCCAAACAACACAATACATTTGCTTTGTCAAGGCTTTATCAAACTTCATCTTAATTCATCTCAACCAACTGTGAATGCAAATCAATCTAATTCATTTAATTTTCTGCAACCATCGTCTTAATAATCATAGAAGCTACATCACATTTAATACCAAAAATAATTATTGTCATATTTTCCTTTTCATCATTTCTCAATCAAACCTTTTCATCTTCAATCTCTATTATTTTACATCTTTTCTATGTTAGTTCAACATTCTTTTTATCACACTTCAATCTATCTTTTTACTTATAGTTAAAAACTCATTTTTCTATATTCATCAAGGTTCACACACTCTCATCTTATCCAAGATAAAAAAAATCAGCATCAACTCAACATTCAAGTTGGAATACCAATAGATTTACATGATTAGAAACCTTTTCCCTATTAAGTTTTTGGAACCAACAAATATTATTAATCCACCTATTCACATTCAAATAGATGCACAAAAATAAGAGACTGTTAAAATTCTTGATGCCCGTCAAAATAATGATTTGCAAAGTAGTCGTTCTTAGGTTTGAAATAGAACCTTTGGTTTTGAGCTTCCACCAAATTCAACTTTTAAAGATAGCCTTTGATCTCCATTCAAAAGTTTAAATATATGACTGACCTATTTAATTGATATCATCCAAGGGAAGGGCTCGGTTGCCAATGCAAAACAAACCCTTAAAATTCCTCTTAAGTTCCTTTTCACAGTCTATAGCAAGTCACTCTCAAAATATAAGAAAACTGAATTTGCAATTAACTTTGCAAAATAAATCTTATATTGAAGAGTGATATTAGGGTTTTGGAGCAAACCCTCAACCAAAGTAGAAACCTTAACCAATCTTCAAAACCTTTGAAACTGAAACCTAGGCATTATTCTATGACCTCTAACATTCCATATGTCTTTGATAATATGAATCATGAGCACCATGTGAAGATGGATGATCAACATTAAAAGTACCAACATTTTGGGATTTGAAATCTGAATGACCAAGTGCTTTGTGATTGAATACTTTACCATAAGTCTTTGTATGAACCCCATTCCTTCAAGGCTATGACAAGCACCATGAGATAACCAACAATGAAATATGAAGACCAATAAGAATGAAAAATGAATACCAACCTTATGCACCAACCAATACAACACCTTTGACATCAATGACAAAACATCATGCCAACACAACCACAATCAAGATTTGATCTTTTTCAACTTTAAAGTAAATATTGCTATCTGTGGTGCCTTTATTGAATCCTTGTTATATAAAATACCTATCCAACCTTGCATACCAAGCTCTTGCTTCAATCCATATAATGCCTTCTTCAATCTATAGACCATCTCCAGTTTGTTGGATAACTAAAATCCTTCTAGTTGCTCTATGCATATTTCTTCTTACAATTCTCCATTCAAGAAAGCAAACTTCACATCCATCTAATAAACTTTGAAATCCTTATGTGTTGCAAAAGCCAAAAAAATCTTGATAGCTTTCATTCTTGCCTTCAAAGCAAATGTCTCCTCAAAATCTATTCCTTCAACTTGTGAGTAGCCTTTACACACAAGCCTTGCCTTGTTCCTTACCACTTCTCCATTCTCACTTAGTTTGTTTCTGAATACCCACTTAGTTCTAATTACATTTTTTTTTGTTGGTCTTGGGACAAGTTCCAAAGTCTAATTCTTCTCAATCTACAATAATTCTTATTTCATAGCTTTGATCCAATATTCATCCTTGCAAGCTTCAATCACTATTTTGGGTTCAACTTTAGAAAGTAAACATATATTTACCTATTCTTCAACAACTTTCCTTCTTGTCAATACACCTTTGCTCTTATCTCCAATGATTTGACCTTTAGAATGATTCTTCTACACATACTTAGGAGTTTTAGGAGTCTTTTATGGTGCTTCTTCATCTTCAATCTACATTTCTCTTTCTTTTTCTTCTTCTCTACAAGAAGAATCATCTAGTTCATATCCATCTATCATCATTAAATTCTTCTATAAATCTTCATCAAACTTAATACTTGCACTCTCAACAATTTTTCTCAATATCTTGTTGTAGCATCAATAAGATTTGCTTCTAGTAGAGTATCCAAGGAAGATACCTTCATCAGACCTTGCATCAAAATTTCCTAAGCTTTCTTCATCTCTTTTGATATAACATTTGCTTCCAAACACTTTAAAGTACTTGACAGTAGGAATCCTTCCATACCATAGCTCATAGGGAGTCTTTGTACTGTTTGCTCTTGCTTGAAATCTGTTAAATATATAAATAGAAGTATGAATTTATTTTCTAGTAGACTTCTGGTAGATTTTCCTCTTTCATCATTGTTCTTACAGCTTCTTGAACACTCCTATTCTTTCTTTCAACTACTCAATTCTGTTGACGAGTCTTAGGGGCAGACAAGTGCCTTTCTATACCATGATTCTCACAAAAAGATATTGAACTCATTGGAAGTGAACTCTCTGCCTCTGTCAAACCTCAAACATTTGATTTTTATATTCATTTCATTCTCAACCATAACTTTAAATACTTTAAACTTGTCTAGAGCTTCTAATTTTTCTTTAAGAAAAGTCACCCATGACATTCTAGAATAATCATCAATTAATAACATGAAATACCTGTCACCTTGAAGACTTCTTACTCTTGTAGGACCACAAAGATCTATATGTATCAATTCCAACAATTCGGTAGTAGATTGTTCTTTGATTTTGAAGCTTCTTCTTGCTTGCTTTCCAATTTGACATTCTTTACAAACAACATTGATTGGCTTTGTAATCCTTTGCAGATCTCTGACACCTTGAATTGAATTGATTCTTACTAGGTTATCAAAATTGATGTGACACCTCCTCCTATGCCATAACCAACTTTCATTAATTTGAGTCATAAAGCAATGACCATCAACACCCTTAAGTTGATAAAAATTTCCATCTATCCTTCTTTCAACAACAACCATAGTACTGGATCCTTTTCTGATCTCACATCCATCACCCTAAAAATTAAGATTGTATCCTTTTCTACACAATTGTGCAACACTCAAGAAGTTATGCCTTAAACCCTTAACATAGTAAACATCATTAGTATTATGCTTTCCATCAAAACTGATAGAACCCTTTCCACATATCTTAGTAGATGTATCATCACCAAATCTAACACATCCTCCATCATATTTTTCAACTTTAACAAACTTACTCTTGTCACTGGTCATATGATTGGAGCATCCATTATCAATGATTCATTAGTTCTTCTCCTATCTAACATGAAAGACAGATACCAAAGTGTGTTTAGTTTTATCTTTTGTCTCTGAAGGGATTTCCTTCACACATCTCTTAGAGTTAGCAGAAACATATTCATCTTTTAAATCCATGAACAAACATTCATCATCCTCATCTCCATAATTAGATTCATCATCAAAAATACTTGCATCTTCGCTAACATAATAACTTTTCTTAATCATCTTACCTTTGTTCTCCTTATTTTTTTTCATGCAAAGCTCTTTTTGGACATCTTGAAGCATAGTGACCTATCTTTCCATAATTGAAACATCTGAAAGGTAGCTTACCATTGTAATTACCGGTACCCTTCTTCATTCTCCTTACAAAGTTAGCTTCTATATCATCAAGATGCTCTTGATCTGATTCCTTGGTCTCCTCTAATTTTCTAGCCTTAAAGCAGACTCAACTTTTGCACCACTATTTGTACCAAATTATCTCATCTCAAAAGAATTTAAAGAACCATACAACTAATCTATGGTATATTGATTCAAAATTTCAAATTTCTCAATAGCAGAAACTTTATAACTATAATATTTAAGAAGAGTTATGAGAATTTTCTTTACCACTTCTGGTTCTTTGAGTTCACCACCAAGACCTCTGATGGAGTTGAAAACTTCATCTACCCTTTACATATAGCTTGTAACATTTTCATCTTCAGACATCTGTAGGTTCTCAAACATGATCTTCCGATTCTGCATCTTAGCTTCTTTGACCTTATCATCTCCTTCATAATGCTTTCTAAATTTTCCCAAATCTCTTTAGCAATTTTCATACTCATCACTTTCACTAATTCAAAATTAATAAGACTATTTAAGAGAGCATACCTTGCTTTACCATTGATTTCATAGGCTTTGATATCCTTAGCAATACTTGGAACATTTGTAGGTTCAGTGTATCCATTCTTAAAAGACTTCCAAACATCAAATCCAAGATAATCCAGAAAACCTTCCATCCTTGTCTTCTAAAATGCATAATCCATTCCATCAAACACAATGATCTCTTTCTTGTGAACCATTCCAGATCTACCTCAAGTGGTTAAGATTTCTTTCAAGGAACCTTGCTTTGATACCAATTGTTGAATGCATAAGACAACTAAGAGGGGGGGTGAATCAGTTATACCTTAAATCTTCAAAATCCTCAACATTCAGATCCACATTCATTCAATTAACCCTTAATCTGTTATAATGATTTAGCATGAAAAAAAATAACAAAAAATGAATCAAATCATGCATAAGAGAACACCAGATTTACGTAGAAAATCCAAGATAGGAAAAATCATGACGAGGATTAGCCCACAATATAAAGTAATATCAACACTAAATACGAAGGGCTCACTGCCCAAGAAAAGAAAGACTCACTACCAAAATAGAAAAGAAGATCAAGAAGAATGTTGGATAGAGAAATCAATCTCAGTACAACATAGAAATCCACCACAATATCATCAACACCTTCGTAGCTTTTGACTGAAGAATTGTAGACACCTTCTGCTCACTACATTCAATGATCTAACACATGAAAGCTCACATTGCACTTCTCAAATTCACACTTTATCACTCTGCAATTTGCATCATTCACATCATACTTGTCTATCTTTGCATCCCTCAACAACTCAACTCATATTTATATCACCTTCAACCTTGAAAAGATTCTCCAAGGTCGGCTATGCACCTCAACTATGCAAATTTAAATTAGATTGACACCTAAACACTTACGTGGTGGATAGAAGTGAAAGTGGACCACACCATTCCTTATCTAGGACCCAAATCTATAACACCACGCTACAACACACTTCTACAAACAATAAACATCCATCACAAAAGCTTCCTTTGATTCAACAAAAGCTTGTAGGCAACAAATGTCACCTAAACATAATTTACAATATTCCAAAAATACCTTAAAAACCAACAAACTCCTTCACAACATCTTTCACTTGAAGAATGTACACACCCAATACATTCAAACAATTTTTCCATACATTGCAACTTAAGAAATTGACTTCCAAAGCACCAAACCTTGAACAACTTCGACTAAAGAAAGATACCAACACTATCACTATGCCTTTAGATCCACAAGACCTAAAACCAAATTGTAGAGAAACACATAGCAAAAACATCTCCCAAACACCTTTGGAATACACTATTCACACATTGGTGAACACAACTTCTGCACAACAATCTAGCACACCAAATTTTGAATACATCTCTGAACACCTTTGATCAACATATCTAAAACTCATAGGCATATCTTCAACCTAGAAGAAATGTGGAGTGACACCAAAACACTACTCTTCAACCTAGAACACATTGCAACTCACTGTTTCCTCTTTTTATCAAATTTTCTCAAAAGCACTTGGAAACCAAGCACCAAGCACACATCATCATCATCTCCATCACTTCCTCAACCATAGACAAAATCTTATCAAAGCAACACTAGAGGTTGACACCTGTAGCTTACTAATGACAACATAATATAACTAATCAAAGCATCATCAATGCAACAAGATAGACAATACCAACAACTACACATACTCTTGCAACAATCTTCTTCTCATACAGTTGACACCAATGACAACACAAGCTTGTTGACATCAATGACAACACCAATTGCTCATACTTGCAACAATAAAAATGTTGGACAAATTTGTTTCGGTATCATGGGATTATATCTAGAAAAATAAAAGTTCCTATCTTTCCTTATCCTTTCCACAAGATTATATCCATTTTTGGGTTTTTTTATTCACGAAATGATTGTAAAGCATGTCTTGGTATGAAATTTGGATAATGATGCCAATTTTTTGAAAGGAATTGGTTACAAAATTCAAGTTGTATATGCTTATCCCCTTGAAAAATCAGCAGACTTTCAAGCTCTAGAAAATGAATGAATTCATATGCATTCAATAACCCTTTCTATTTATCCAAATAATGGTGCTTTGGGTACTTTTATTCTTTTCATGACATGCAAATATGATGCAACTCCCTAAGTCTTGATTAAAATCGAATAGATAGCGCATGGATATACCTGTTGATATAATTAAGTGGATACAAAATAGACCAATGTAGACAACAAGGTGGATTTTTCAAAGGATAAAAATGATCTTATCTTATCAGTGAACTCTTAAGCTCTAGATAATGAATGAATTTGTATGCATTTAGTAGCCCTTTCCAAATCCCAAAATATGTTGCTTTGGGTAATTTTATTCTTTTCTTGACATCCAAATATGATGTGCCTCCCTAAGTTGCCCCACTAAGTCTTGATTAAAATTGAATAGATAGCACATAAATATACATTCTAATACATTGAAGTGAATGCATACGAGACCAATGCAAACATTAAAGTGGATTTTTAAGAGGATGAAAAGGTTGTACAATCAATGGGCTTAAAAAGGCCCAAAGTGGATTAATTGTCATACTAATCTCATTGGATATTGAAACAAGTGGGTTTGGATTGTTGGACAAATTCGAAGTAGAACTATTGGGGAGATAGAGAAAAATTGTAGCTGACGATATGACATGTGACTAAAATATTGTAATCATAAGTAATGAACAATCCTATATTAGAGAGTACAAATCAAATAATGAAATAAAAGAAATTCTATATAAATTACAATCAACTCAACCATTACACCTCCTTTTGATACAAGTGCTAATAAACTTTTAACTAAAAATTTAGATGCTACATTTTTGAAACATCCCTCCAATTTTTAAAAAGTAAATAATTACATTGTTCTCATCATAGACTTTAATTACTTTTTACTAGTTTCTATTCTACTGTTTGAACATGGGGAAATGTTTGTTTTTACCAAGAAATACTTTAATGTCAGTGGACCTCAAATTGAGCATTGTCAAAGAAAAAAAAAAAAACCACTTTAGTTTGACATGTTTGACCAATAGCAGCAAAGTACACTGAACCAAGCACCTTGACTTTGCCCAAACAGAAAATTAAAGTGGAGCGCAGTTGGATGGCAGGCAATAAACTATCAAAAGATCGAACAACGGGGCAATAAACACGTGGCGGAGAAGCGCCGTGTTTACCAAACTCATTACATCATTCAGCCAATTAGGACATGACACGTGCCAGGCATACTCGATTACCCTTGGATGCGGTGTTATTTCAAAATATAAAATCGGGACACTGTACAATATTTTCAGTGTAAATGATAACATTAGTTTCAGGCAGGTATTGATAAAATTGCTTAATCTGCCACAAATTCCCTGTCAAAAATATTGTACGCGCCAATGTACATGCTCTGCAACTTTTGTGGAACGCATTGCAAGTTCTCTTGAATGAACCTGTTTGGAAATTTGCATGCCTTTAATGACCGCCGGTAGTGATGGACATTCACAGACGTATCCACAGTAAAATAATCTGGTTTGTTTCTTAGTACTTGTGAAGTACATTTTCCTTTTATTTCGGTCTTTATATAAAAAACAGAGATTTCCCTTCTCTATCAAAGCTTTAAAAGACTAGGTACTCAAAACAAACATTTGGTCAAAAAATTGATCAAATTGGAAGCTGCTTCCTAAGAAATATGATAAGAAGGGTTGGAAAATTAGGGCTCGAGTTACAGAAGATTGGCTGAATGTCAGTTCCGAGTAATAAGTACGACGGGAGCGGGTAACAGAAAAAGGAGAGTAAAAGCAGGAGGGCCAGGAAATGTCGGGAGGCAGGAGGCCCCAGCACCGGCCTATGAAAGTTCTGTTAGCGGCGCAGAGGGTCAATTAGGGCAAGTCCCTCTCATCGCCGACTGCCACCGCAGGACACGGTAATGATTAAATGCTTTTTTAGCATTTCATTTCAAGCAGGTCTGTAATTTCTAACTCCTCACATGCTCGTCAAATAAAATTCTTGACTGTTGAGAAGTTTTAGTGCCTGTCATTTTAGGCTCTAGTGTTTCATCCGTCCAAATGTATGGCAATTTCACCCACAACATCATTCATATGGTAAATTGTTGAATTATTTGATATTGGAGAATAGTTATCATTTTATATTTGAAAATAGTGATTTTTATGAAAGTGTGACGTTTTATTCATGTGAGTATCATTTAGATGTAATAAGTGCTGAGTAGACTATTCATGTTCATGGAAACTGGATTCATTGAACAACTATTCATGAAATATGTCTCCAATAAATTTGATTCTACCAAATCCTATTAAAAAACATAACATCTCATTCATATGGTAAATTTATTTTTTAATTGTTGGGATTATTTGATATTGGAGAATAGTTATCATTTTATATTTAAAAATAGTGATTTTTATGAAAGTGTGACGTTTTATTCATGTGAGTATCATTTAGATGTAATAAGTGTTGAGTAGACAATTCATGCCCATGAAAAATGGATTCATTGAACAACTATTCATGAAATATGCCTTCAATAAGATTGATTCAATCGAATTCTCTAAAAACATCATAATATAAAAGAACTTTATTTGCTTAATAATTATTGACTATTATTAGTGTTAAGTCATTAATAAATTTAAATAATAAAAAATATTTTTACTAAATAATATCATTACATTCTTTTAAGAAAATGATATATTTAAGAGAATTTATCTATTATAAATATTTATAATTTATCAAAATTAATATTGGTAAAATTTACACCCCCTCTCTAATTATAAAATATGATCAAAATTAAGAAAGATAGGCCATAGGCTATAGACCATCAATTTTTAGCTTGAACTTTCTCAAACTTTGGAGAAGCTTTCACCTAGCTCTTAGATGCTTTTCACTTGGTGCAAATTTTTCCATTATAAAACTTATGCTTTAGTACCTATAAAGTTTGCCTCAATGTACATGTGTGTCTAAGAAAGTGTAGTGCTAGAAAACACCATTATAATTTTACTATGTACAAGGGGAAATATGAAACTTGTTTTATAACAGCTAAGCCCCTAGGTTGATTTGATAATATTAAAAAAAGATAAACAAGGGTAATTGATATCAATTGTTTAGAACTAATGCAAATTGAGTCTAATGTCAATTAAGTCCAACTATTGATTTTCTAGTGATCCTTAGACAATGGAGATCAAAATGGAGATAAATTGAGAAATGATAGATGTTGATTATTTTATTATTGTGTGGAATGTCAATTGTGACTAACTTAAAACCAATGTGTGATTTGTAAACTAGGAAGAATATTTCACACTAGTCACCAATTATGGAAATGTAGATGTAGTAAATAATGTGTAATTAAATTATCTATTAAATACACAATGTTAAATTGCCATTAAGAATAAGTAAAGAGACAACACTACCATAAACAAAGGAGACACCCTATATAATGTGGAGAAACCACTTGTGGATAAAAACTACACCAAAATATGAGTCACCTCACATAAGAACTCCAAAATGATATTAATACAAATGACCTTAGCTTATAGATTGTCTAAAAGATTTCATAAACAATTGAAAACTCTTACCAATACCCCTTTACAACTCTCAAATGAACTCCCTACCTCAATACAATCAAAATATATGAACAAAGTTCACAAATAGCTCCTAACACAATAGACATAAGACTCTTCAAGCTTCATCTATGCTTAATTCAACATCAAGAACATTACTTATAGATTTCCAAGCATCAAGAAAGCTAAAATGACCACCAATGAGGAAGAGGAAAATAAAATAAAAATTCTAAAACATTAAAATACACAAATAGTCACTAGTCATGAACTTACCTCTTCTTCTAGAATAATGATTTTAAATTCACCACTTGGATAACACAAACACATTCTCCACAAAGCTAAAAAATACATCTTAAACTATCTTTTTTTAATCAATTTATACCTAAATAGTAATGGCCCATTTCACCTTACATCTACTCTGAAATTAAAGAAACCATATACCATCAAGAACTGTGTCAGATAGTATTAAAAGCAACCCATTTTTATATCAATGTGTGTTTTTGAATTGATGTTTAATGATCTTTTGATTCTTTTATTTTATTTCCTCCTCCCTAAAGCTATCCTATGATGATGTCCTTGAATAAAAACCCTAGATGTATGTAATATGGAACTTTTGATGATGTACACTGACATGTAGCAATCATATCCAAGGAGTATTAAATTCAAAACCATGAGCTTTGAATTTTAAATGAGTTGACTTGATCATTCTCTAGTTTCATTGCCCCATCCTACATTCGTACATTGATCATGTCCTATTGATGTCATTTCCCCTTTTGGGGACTTTCCTTGTCCATTTGAACAAACTTATTCTAGTGATTTACATCTAGTTCACTTGGATTTTTATGCATCCCATCCATATTGACATCACCTCATCTAAACCCCCCAATCCATTGATGATGTCATGCTAATGTCATCTGACCTTGTTGATGTCATCTCATCCTTGCTAACATCATCATCATCAAGAATTTTCATCCAAACCAAATATTTTGAAGTATTGTGAAGTTGACAAGTTTAATGACTTTTTCTTGTAGATTCAATTGGTTGAATTTTTTTTATAAAAGTGTAGTTGGGTGGAAAATTCTTGTATTTTCTTTAGATGGAATCTTAAAGCCTGCAAAGATTCATTTCAATGTGCAGAGGGCTCCAAAGGCATCTAAATGCCATGATTTTCATAGTTTTACTTTGTGATTGTCTCTCACCTTTTTTGATTGAACTAAGATGCCATTAATGCTCAACCACATATGTAACTACCCACATCTCAATTTAGGAGAGATCCTAGATTTCATTTCCTACATTTTGGTGTGAATCCAAGGAAAATTGCATATCCCATGCCTCATTTATTATTTGCAAAACCTTTTTTGTTAGGCGACACCCACAAGACACAATTTCAATAGTTTTCATGGGTGATTTCACTCAATCCCATACTCAAACCCATGAATCATCAATGTGCAGATAGGGTGGATTTCATGAGATTTTTTTTTACATGGCTCAGGGCAATCATATTGGATTAAATAGGACACTTATTGCATGTGTATTGGTTGTGCTCATGGTTAGGGTTTTCTAATACAATATGGACTTCTGATATTTCACACGTCATTCAACCAGAGGTATATTTTCTTTGGTCACCATATAGAAGGAAATGATAATAGTTTGAAGAGATAAAGTAGTGTAAAGCCACCAAAAAATATTTTTTGCAAAGGAATCCATTGTACTTATAGTTCCAACTTGTGGGTATAACATTGTTTTACATTGTATTGATCAGGGTTTATCTCAAACTTGTAACATCACTTTGTAAACACTAAAGATTGAATGATTAAAGGTGGAACCAAACTTAGCTATGTGTCTCCTCATGTATGCTACTAATTTTTGGATGTTTGCTTTTTAATTTCTAGGTAGATATCTATAAGATCCTTGCAAAGCTTTTGCAAGGTATATTTTTAGCATAATAAAAGAGGTGTGTGAGCATATTCATGGATTACTAAGAAGATCAACTTATATTCTAAAACCATCTATGATTCTCTTGAATGAATGAGCAACACCTAGCTTTCTTGTGCATTTTGGAAGATTTAATCTTATGTGATGTATTGGTTAATGTGATACCTTTGTTTTCTATTGTTACATATTTGATTAAAACCAAAGACTATGTTTCCCATTTGGTTTAAGACAACAATTTGCTACTAGTTTTCTCTCCCCATCATACTTAACACACTAAAAATCATCAACTTAAACATCTTTTTGTTTCCTTAGTTTGTGTTTCTACTGCCATGTATGAATGTGCATAACATCATAAGGGGTTATCATAAAATACATCCTTAATCACTCATATGATAGGTTATTTGTTTAACAAGTTGCTCATCCTTACATATGCAAACTAGCATATAGGTGTATTGTGACACCTGTATTTGGATACATTGTGCACTTGGTATAGTTAGTTGTAAGGGGGTATTTAGTCTTTTAATCATTATCCATCACCTTAGGGAACCCCCTCTTGGTCTTGTAGAGCTAGAAGTGAAGGAGGTATTACCCACCTCAACAATTATTCCTTAGCTGTCCAACTTGAAGATAAGTTTGTGGTGATCTTCCCAAGTTTGACACCCTTGACACTTGGGAGATTACCAAGCCTTAGGGATTTGGGGCTTACATCTTATATCATCAAAAAAATAGTGCTATTGTTGGGGATTCATTTAAATCAAGTTTTAGTTTAAAGACCCATGTTAACTAGTGACCATGATGCAACTAGGAAAGTGTTGGTCTTGGTTGTAGTATTAGAATTATTTTGCTTCTAATTGCTTTCTCCTTTTGAGGAGTGGCGATTCTAACAAAGAAAAATGAAAAATTTACTTTAGAAGATCAAAGAATGGAAAGGGATTAGTACTCCAAAGATCAAGAAATTCTTGAAGCCACTTCTTCTGATGGAAGAAGGCATTAACAATAGTGGAAAGAAAATAATCTAGGTAAATCACCTTTGCATAATCCGATAAATACTAAAAAAGTAGGTACTTCAAGTAGAAGATCTACTTCTAGAGATTTTGATCGATATACATCAAATGATTTGGTTGATAATAGGGTTAGAACTACCGGGAGAAAATTTAGGTGTGATTTTGCTAAACATGGAAAGAAAAGAAACAGTAGTACAAAAAATATGGATATGAATACACCTCTACTTCCACCTTTGAAAAATCAAAGGGGAAGTAGACATTGATACTCCTCATATTTCTAAACAAGAAGCAGAGCCTCCATTTCAAGATGCTAATCCTAATTTTCAATTAGAAACTGAGCATAGAGAAAGAGAACTTGATCAACACATAAATCTTATTGACCATCTCAGAGAAAGGCATTGTGAGATAAAAGCATATATTGAACTACAATAGGCCCAGCTAGCTTACCAAGTCCTATAACTAAATCAAAACCAAGATCTTTCTCAATAGGCTCAATAGAATGTTGTCTAATAGAAAAATATTTTTCCACCTCAAAATGTTCCAAATTAGCAAGTGCCCAATATGTTAAAAAATCAACAGAACCACCCACAACAAAATGTAGTAAAAAATGTTGGGGTCAACCCTAGAAGACAACTTCAAATATTTTCTCTAGTGAGATAGCCATTGGGATAGGAAAGGTGCATGAAACTAGAATTTTATGGCATCCTAGATATTCTAATCTCATTGTAGTTGAGATTAGAGGGAAGGTGCCAAAATTCCACTTGGTAACCATACCTTAACTATTGAAGACCAATTGAGACATTTCATTGATGTCATTGATGAGTATAAGATAGAAGATGAGGATGTCATGATGAAGCTCTTTGTACAGTCACTAGAAG
Organism: Sequoia sempervirens; assembly: GCA_007258455.2. Lineage (NCBI taxonomy): Eukaryota > Viridiplantae > Streptophyta > Pinopsida > Cupressales > Cupressaceae > Sequoia > Sequoia sempervirens. The sequence continues at coordinate 17,899 of VDFB02262753.1, forward strand.
AAAGTGCAAAAGAATGGTATAAAAGTATTTTAGATAGCAACATATACTCATGAGATGAGCTTATGAGAGTGTTTCAATTGTAATATAGAGAAATAGTGGACCCAAAACTTGGAATCCATGAGATGACTACCATAAGAAAAAAGGTGAATGAGATGGTTGCTGATTTCAACATGTTCATTATGACAATGAGGATAGTGCCTCCCCAAGTAAGACCAAATGAGCCTACATGCCTTGTTTTATACTAAGGGGCGTTTGATTCAAAGTTGGGATATATTCTAAGAGATAAGAACTTTTAGACCTTGAGGGAATCTTATGCCTTGGCTTTCATTATAGAGAGAAATTTGAAGGCATCTAAGAAAGAAAGAAAAATGGTTGATGTAAGATTATAGAGACCAAGTGCAACAACTCCCAATAAGCCTCTCATTATTGAATAAAAATAAACAAGGTGATGGGAGCTATGAAGGACCTCTCATACACAATTTCAAAAATGAAAAGGGCATGCCTTCTAATGATGTTGCTACATATTTTAGTGAGGGTCAAAGGTTGCATAACAAGCCCTACAATTATGATTGGTCTAAGAGACTTGGAGGAAATGAGAAACAAGTAGTACCAAGGAACACAATCCAAGGGTACCATGAGAAACACACCCATGACCCTTAAGGAAGGATCACATGAATCTTTAACAAGATTCAATTTGGTGTGACATATGTTACTTGTCTCATGATCAATCCAAGTGTGTTGTTGCAACTACACTTGATGAAGAGAAAGAATTCCAAGAGCATGAAGGTACACCCAAGTATTATGATGATACCAATGTGGATCGATTGGATGCCTATGAGGGTGAGGATTTTTTTAAAAATGATTATGATAGCTATCTTTTTCCTTATGAGATACTAAACAAGGACTTTAAATATCTCAAGGAACAAATGAGTTAGAGGCACAATAAAGAAAAACCCTCTAATGAAGACATTAAAGTTCCCATCGAAGTTGCTATCATACAAGTGCAAAGCAATTAGGTCATCTAAGGAAAAGGAAAGTGGGTGACAAAGAAAAAATTGAAGGTACAGCTGCTTCAAATGTGCCAACCACAAAAGGAAAGAAAAAGGATGCCAATGCAAAAAGAATAGCCAATAGATATGTAGGGAAGTCTCCACCTCAGAAAAATATGCATTTACCAAATGCACCCTTGCAACAAGTATATGCACCAAAATAAAAAATTGTTGATTCCTTAACCAACAATGTGGGGAATTCTAATAATGTTGGAGATAATGCCAAAAAAATCTTGATAATAAAATAATAAAAGATAAACAAAAGGCAATAGAGGAGCTTGAGAAAATGGTCAATACAAAGAAAATTATGGTTAATGATTAGGTGATGCCTTTCATCTCCGATATTAATGCTATGACAACCTCTCCTTCAACTCATCTACTTGCATATCAGCTGATTGAAATGGCTCAAGCTTTGAGTTAGCTAAAGGTTCAAGTTCTAGTAAAGTAACTATTGAGGATCCATGATCATATGGAAAGGACATGGTTGTATATCATGATCCCTACTATTTTTTATCAACCAAATGAAGTTTTAGATGTTCCCAAGGATAGGGGAGATGAAGTCAACATATAAGAGACCCATGAGATATACTTGGGCATTATTTCTATAAGTAACAAACAAACAATTGACTCATTTTATACTTCTCCATTAATAAATGTTTGGTTGGTGCATAATTATTTGTTAGACTTTGGGGTATCCAACAATGTGATGCCATTGGAAAACCACCTAGAACTGTAAGTTTCAAAACCTTATGGGAAATTCTATGCCATTAATTCTCATGAGTTAAATGCAATTGAGATAGTAAATGATGTTCCAGACAACTTGCTTCATATCCAAGTAACAAATTTTGAATGGATATTATCATAGTTGATTGTCCTACTAAGTGGGATTTGTTATTATCCAAGAAGTGGGCAATCAATTGCAAGTAGTATTGAAATTGATTTGTCTTATTCTACCATACCACTTTGTGGAAAATAAGTCCAGTTACATAGGGAAAAGAGTGATGGTTCTTATGGAGAATAGAAATGAACTAGAGAATCAAGCTTGTTACTTTGATGTAGAGCTTGATTATTTTGTAGGCTACTATGATTATGAGTTTGATAAGCATATTAGTTCTGATATAATTTACCCATATTAGAATCTGAGACGATAGCTTTTGGAATATTCATTTTGATGGTGCATGTTTGAGAGAAGGTAATGGTACAAGAATTGTATTAGTGCCCCCTAAGGGAAAATATTATAAGTTCAATTTCATATTGAACTTTGATTGCACCATGTTGCAGAGTGATGCTCTGCTTCTTAGTTTGAATATGAATTCAAAATATGAGATACAATGCATTTGAGTGTATGGTGATTCAGAACTTGTGGTGTTTTAGGTCAATGAAACGTATGCTACAAAATAAAAGAGACTGAGACTGTATAGGAATCTTGTTTGGGATACTAATGAAGTTTTTGATGCATTCAACATCATTGGGTTGAAAGAGAAAATAATATAATGGTTGATGCCCTTGCTATGTTAGCCTCAAGGTTTAATGCTTTTTATGTCTCCCCTCAGTGTAGGTATAAATTTGAAGTTCTTACTAGGCCTAGTATTTCTAAAAACATCTACAATTGACAAGTATTCAATGATGATAAACAAATATATGAGTTCTATAATTGCATTGATCACTTTGAGAACCAACATATTGATTGGAATCCTATGGTGGAGAAATATAATTAAGGTAAGGAGACTCTCTTCGAAAATGAAATTATCCAACTTAAAACAAATACCATTCCTAGAGGTATTGTTGCTTTGGAAATGATGTTTGATAATGTAGATTTCTATAAGACAAGAAGTAAGCCTATTAGTGAAAAAGATATAGAAGGTATAAATTTAGGAATTGAATCAACTCCTAAAATGATGTATATTGTTAAGAGGTTAAAACCATTAGAGAAGAAAATTTTGATAGCATTATTATGAAGGTACAAAATATGCTTTGCCTAGTCTTATGATGAACTAAAGGATTATAGAGAAGACTTGTTCTAGCAAACCATTCCATTGGAGCTTGGTACAAAGCCATTTAGACATAAATAATTCCCTATCAATCCCACTCTTTCCCCTTAGATACAAAAAGAACTAATGAAGTTGAGAGAGGGGGCATTATATTAAACCAATCAAAAACTCAGAATTAGATTCAAACCTTGTTCGAGTGAGAAAAAAGAATGGGAATATTAGGTTGTGCATGTATTTTATAAATTTGAACATTAAGTCCATCAAGGACAACTATCCACTACCCAAAAGGGATCATTTGTTGCAAAAAATTATAGGGTCAGAGTTGATGTCTATGATGGATGGTTTCTTAGGTTACAATCAAGTCATGGTCAAGGACTCTAAGCAACATAAGACAACCTTCACTACGCCATGAGGAACCTTCACATATGTTCAAATTCTATTTGGATTAAGAAATTTCAAAGTCACATTTCAAAGAGCTATGGATGTATCTTTTGTAGGGCTTATAGATAAGATCATGATTGTCTACCAAGATTTTTTGATTGCTTACTCCAATGATTGAAATGATTATTGCAAACACTTGAAGTTAATTTTCTAGAGATTCTTAGAGTATGGGATATATCTTTGAATCCCAAGAAATGTATTTTCAATGTGGAAGAGGGAAAATCCTGGGGCACATTGTGTCTAAGGAAGGAGTAAGGATTGACCTATAACGTTTCAAGGCCATTGATCTTATCCCCTAGCCAAAAGTAGTTAAGGCAATCTAATATTTCTTTGGGAAGATAATTTTTTTTTGAAAGTTTGTTCCCAACTTTGTTGAGAAGACAAAGGCCATATCTAAAGTGTTGAGAAAGGGACACTCTTCTTGTTGGGATAAGGAATCAATTGATTCCCTCATAGAGGTCAAAGGTGCACTTAAGAAGGCATTTGTGCTGGCAAGTCTAGATTATTCCAAGTCTTTCCAACTATTTTCCTTTGCATCTTTTTATACTATTATCATTGTTCTATTACAAAAAATGTTGAAGGGTATGAACAACCAATATATTTCTTTAGAAAATCCCTACAAGATGTTTAATTGAATTATACCATGATGGAGAACCACACCTATGCTCTTGTTAGGGTTGTGAAAAATTTTAGATCCTAACTTATAGGGGCAAAGATCATAGCATTTGTGTGTGACATAATTTTTTCAAGGATTTTTTGTGTAGTAGGAAGCTTCAAGCAAGAGGTGTAGATGGATCAACAAGATCCAAGAGTATAACATGGAAGTTCAAACAAGTAAGTTGGAAGTTCCAACCTATTGTAAAAAGGGGACGCAGTAAAATAATAAATGGGTTGTAAAACTATTAACCATTATTAAAGAGAGAATAAAAATAAATGATGTTCTCAAAATTAGAATGTAAGTAGAATCTTAGAAGTTTCATTTGCATGGTATGATTGAGTACATTTTATTATTCTCAAATTTGAAATTTAGTTATGTGTAGATTTACTCCCCAATTGTGACTAATTGATTTTTCTAAGGATATTATAAATAATTTAGATTGGGAGTATGCATATTTTATGAATGATCTATGATCAAGTTCTAATTGATATTATTGATACTTTCAATTTTATGACTCTGAGTGATTTATTTAGAATCTTAAAGTGATTTCTTTTGCATTAATAATGTTAGATATTGAAATGATCCACCATTCAGATCTCATAAGATATTTAATCTTTATAGAAATATAACACTAGTGCAAGTTTTTGATTAATTATTATACCTAAGGACCATGTTAGGTACATTGTTGAGAAATACCTACCAACATGGTCAAATAATTAAGCTATACAGGTATGATAAGCACAAGTATGAATCTTGTATCTTTTACAATACAAAATAAAATTGGTTTTCAATGTTTGACATTGTGATGATTGTTTCTACTATCCTTAGGGGGAAGGATGTCACATTCCATTTAATTTACCTAGTTAAATTATTGAATTATTGTATTAATTATTTAATATCAAAAAATTAGGAAAGATAGTTTTATTATGTTAAGTTTCTTTTAAAGTATAATAAGAATGATTATAATGATGAATAATTATGTAAGTGCATTAGGAACTATTGAGACTCTCTTAGGTTGGAGAGAGAGTATCATCGAGATAAGGTTCTTGTTGTTGAAGGAAAAATGATGATGGAATCAACACACACACTCACTTAGAATCATGTAGTTAGGTTGCATATGCATGTGAATAAAATTAGGGTTTTACAAGTTTCCTATATTTGAAATTATTATATTATTTTATGAATAGATATAGTTGGATCTTCACATTGGGGAAATTTGAGATGTTTTTCTTATATTTTTCCTTGCATAATGATTCAATTTCCCATAAAGAAAGAATCATTGATACCTTGATTAATGTTGTATATCTAAATTTGTTCAAAACCTTAACCAAGGGTGATGATCGAATTGCAAATTCCACCATTAGAATGGTGTTTATATATTCCTTGCATATATAATTGTTTGAGAATGAAATCTCTTTATATAAATCTAGGCTAATTAAATAATCTAGAAAGCTTGTATCAACATTGAGTCACACTAAAGAGTGTGCTAGTTGTTGATATGTAGTTGCATTCAAGCATTCTATCAAAATGGACCCTAAACTAAATGGGAATTGGCATGGGAATATGAATTTCATTGTTACAATCATATTTGTACACATATTTCCTAAAGTGGCTCAAATTTTTCATCAAAATATTTTATGGAACCATATACATGCACTCTAAGTTCTATAGAATGCATCCCAAACTCTATGAAATGAATCAACACCTTACACTTTTAGAAATGAAAACAAGTCTTATATGTGTGTATATATGGATATATGTGTTTGTGTATGTACATATAGATATATGTGTATATTTTTTTGATATGTAAGATTATTTTATTAAATTAAAGAGGAAAACATACAACCGTCTGCTAAGTAGGAGATACCAGTCGTTCGAACAAAATCCAAACTACCAGACTACCTTCAACCAGCTCAGAGAATACTAACATAGCAATATAGATTGCAAAATTGACAAAGCCACTGTCAAACCCAAAAAAGCCCAAACTCGAACTATCCACTACCAGACTAAAGAAATTACTAACTAATAAGCATAAACCAACCAAATTACAAAAACCCATTAAGATTCGCAAGGGACTCGAAGTCCTTGACCTAATTGAAGCCTCCAACCGCCATTAACCCTAGCACTTTCTTTAGGTATTCCACTGCAATGGCAACAATAATATAGTGATGCATGAGAGCTTCCCCGCTTAGGTCCAAGAGGAAGGGATAAAACTTAACAACCTTGTCGGTCTTTCATAGGAGTTCCAAGTTGACTAGACGTGGGATCTCGGTGCCTAAAATTGTTGCCTTCAGAACCTTCTCCACAACACCTACCAAATCCAACCTGAACATCTTCACCAACAGCTCCTTCACCTCCATCTTAGGGACTCGGCTGTCGAGTAGAGAGGCCAAAAACCGCGAGGAAATATTTGCATTGTCTCTCCCATACTCCTTATGCTTGAGGTGACTAAAGCCCAGAATCATTTTGACTGCCACAACTATGAGAGGATCAATGTTGAGCAAAATTCGCTTCAATATTTGGTCAGTTATCTTACGAAACACAGCTTGCCTCAACGTCACGAACATGGAAATTGGGGTTTCCGCTCCAAACCACAATAAACCCTCCACCGAAACTGCTATAACAAACTTCGAGTGCCCAACCATTGTCATCCACAGATAACTCTAGAAGCTAAGCACAGGTCGCCAACCAACTCACCACCATTAACTAAGCATCAACACCAAAACCTTTACTACACTACACAAACCGTCACCTCCACTAATTAATAAAGCTGACAATCACCAAGCAACTCTATCATCACATGAACAAGACATTATTTCTAGGCAAGGCAAGTTGTCCTTGCGCTAGTGATGTCGTCCTGCATACCTGGCTTCGTATGTGAGGCCATGATTAAAAAATGAGCTCAAATTGTCAACCATCAATGCTAGTACTCTCCATGGATGATGTCACCAACCTTTCTCATCGACTTCCACCTTAGGACAAATCACCCCTGCATGGATGCCACTCATCTCGATCCGATAGAAGCCCTCCGCCAGCCTGGAGGGCCGCCCCCCCAATCGCCCACATAGATATATGTGTATATTAATATAGGATAAAAGCTTAAATTTTTTACACCTCGAACCTTGTGTTATGCCTAAAGGCACAACAAGTTTTAATAAAAAATGTTATACTGAAACAAAATAAACTCAACCAAAGAAAAATAAGGTTGAGTAATTTAGAAAGTATAATTATGAAGTCTTCCCACCTCCCACATTCCTTGTTTGTGCTTCCACAATTTGCATGAATTCCTATTGTGGCTAATGTTGGTGAAGGCATGGAATTTGGTTTCATGCTTGG